>RXPK01000105.1:784851-1050888 GCA_004143645.1 Protaetia brevitarsis
CTTCTCATTTGGCATTTATTTCTGATAGATTATTTTATACATTGATATTAAGAAATTCTTATAAAACTCAACCTTAATTGTTTCAGTAAATTTATTTCTTCAAATAATTATACAAGAACACATTTTCAATATTTGCACAAATTATGCCATCTGGTCAGTGCGAGTAAATCCATGGCTAAAATAAACAACAAAGGAAAGGTATATATGCCGACAATCGTTCTGAAAGATAATCCCCTTGATGCGACAAAGATGCCGCGACATTTTCAGCTAGATTTACATTTGCAGTGTTTTGTTTTATAGTTTTCCCAGAAGAATTCAATAACAAAATAATTCTTAGAATCTACACATGTGCAATCGCTGGTAGATTAAAGGAGATGATTCTTTATGTTTCTTTGGTTCTGGTTCTTTATGTCTCCTTATAGTTTATTTTCCCTATGTCATCTTTTCTTAAATCGATAGTACATTCAGTAGCGACATTTTAACCGTGTAAGCGCGGTACAAAACTAATTCAAATTCCGGAATTGGTTTAGGTATGTGTTTGACTAGAAGACAATCGTAAAAGAGGGCCGCACAAGAAGAACTACGCAAAAAGAAGAGCTGTGAGGTAGTCCGGACGGGGAAGTGAAACCGACACTATAGGAAAGAAAATCGAGAGGAATAAGGACGCAAGATCGGTGCGGAAAGGAGTCTATACGGTCAAGAGATGCTCATCCGTGTCCGTAAACAGATCGCCCAGTGATTGACAATATCGTCTCGGCTTCGCAGAGGCTTGATGCCGTATAGTACTTCCTCAAATTTATAGAGATAATCATCCTATGTCAACATTTACCTCGGAGATTCGGAATATACTTTCGCAAGGAGCTTTAGGTCCTCTTGGCATGTCCTAACGAGGAATCTTATTGACATTGTGTAATGTGTGGTGTTGGATCAATGTTAATAAATAAGATCCATTATAAGTTATTTTTGTTAAATGTGTTAGTGATATTGATACATTCAGAAAACGATGGTTGTTAAATGAACCAAATTTTAGTCAGTTTAACAATATTATGAAGTTTAATACAGTCAAAGCAGCAAATTTCGTTGTCTAAAGGAAAACGCTTTTGTTAGTATTTCATGGTTGATTAAGTATACATTTTAAGTCAAAAGCAAGAAGTATTATTTGTTAAATTACACCTACATACAAGAAGGGTGATAATTTCACTAGTCCTATGCTATCAAATTTTGCCAAGATATTCGAATAAACAATTTATTACCAATTGATAATATAAAAACATGCTCTCACTTCAACAACACGTCTCTCCTTGGCTCAAATCAATTAGGTTTTAGACAAGCGTTTTCAAGTGGATGCGATTTATACTGATTTTGCAAAAGCTTTCAATTCTATTAATCCCTTATTTTTAAGAAAGTTGAACAACTTCAGCATTTTGCAAAGACTATTGTCACTCATGGCACCTTATCTGGCCCATCGCTACTGCAATGTAGCTTTTAACGGATTTTAATCAAAATACATATTTCACTCCTTCTTCTGGAGTACCGCAAGGCTCTAATTTGAGTCCTTTATCGTTCAACATCTGTATCAACTCATTGGATGTGTTAAATAAATAAAATAGTAGTAGTAATAAAATAATATAATTACCTTCACTAGGTATGCAAACTTCTTCTTCTTTTTCTAGACCCCTCACCACAGTGCAGTGGCGCAGTTTGTGGTGGAGTATTTTGGGGGGTATTTTTGTCTTCACTAGATATGTTTTTTCTTCTTAGATCAAATATAATTCTGGTTAACTCAACAAAAATGCTTTATTAATGAAATTTGTTTCGTTAATTTGACATCTGTTGTTTTCCCTTGTGTTTCCAAATCTTTTCGCAGTGGCTGCAGGTGTCTATGAACGTATTATTCAAGATACTGACCACAGTCCAAAAATTGATGAAATAATATTCTTAACTCCAGCAGATAAAGCTGACACTTATAATGTCATTTTGTCCACTGCAAATAAAACCTCATCTGATCTTGATGAGATCCTGTGTAGTGTTCTATGCAGCTGAACTTATTTCAATGCTATAGTCGACGATAATTAATTAATCAGTAACTGAGGGCGTGCTCTCGAATGCATTAGAAATAGCTAAAGTCGTACCACTTCTTAAAAAGGGGAACAGTCAACTTACCAACTAACAGGCCTATATCTGTCCTGTATTGTTTTTCAAAAATATTCAAAAAAGTAATATCTAACCGTATTATGTCTTTTTTAAATAAATTCAAATTATAATCGAGGACTCAGTTTGGTTTTACTAATATTAGACCTACGCAAAATGCGATTTTTGAAGCTTTGGATCGTCTATATGAACTTTTCGACTCTGGAAGCAGGTTAGCGGCCTCCGCTTTGATTTGCGGCATAAGAGGGGAAGAGTGGATAGTCTTTTTTTTAAGTGGACGGAAGCAGGTTGCATCACTTAATTATTGTGGTCAAAATAGCTACTTTTGTTCTAATGACATAGGATAGGGTGTACTGCAAGGGTCTATTTTGGGCCCAATTCTATTTGTTTTTTCGTAAATAACCTACATGATTATTTCTCTGAGAGCAATTTATATCAGCATGTTGACGACATACAAACTTCTAGGATGTTAATGTAGATTCTTTGTTATCGTGGAATGTCCATGTGTCTCAACGTTTAAAGTTTAAAATTATGATCATTAAATCACGCCTGATTTAAACTAAGAGATTGTGTCAACACTGACGTAATTATTAATGTTTTATTGCGCCCTTATTTGTTCAAGACTCGAGTATTCCCTATTGTTTTAGGGTTAGATGGATATTAGTTGTATTGGTACTTTATCGTGCAAAAGCGATTAGTATGCACAATGTTTAGCTGGAGAAGAACTGACTCCCTTAAGTCTCTCTTTAAGACTAATGGGATAGTGATGTAAAACTGTCATTTATGCCAAAAAAGTAGATACATTCGTTTCACTAACTCTGCGAGGGTTTTGGGAGTACACATTGCTGAAAAGGTTAATTGGATTAGCCATGTTGTCACACACTGTTGAAAATATTACGGTGTTGGCGTTAATTTTGCGCTAGTCAAATATTTTAGTGTTGATTTTTCCAAACTTTGCCAGACGAGTTGACTACGCGTATTGAATAGAACCAGAAATGACTAGAATTTCGTGTGAATTCTTTGTTCAGATATAAGGATTGACTATTTTCTAGACATTCAGAAGCGTCAACCAATCAGAATTTTTCCCTCGGATAAAAATATAGAAACTCCACCTATTCTACTACAGTATTGCATTATACGCACCACCTGCATTGCACGTGTATCTGTTTTCGTGTTTGATTCTCCGTATTAACATATCCAAACAAACCACCAAACGTGATTGACCTGCAAAGTGTAACCTTGTGTTATTAAACGTTAATTCCAGTGGGCATAAAAAATTTCAACATCTCAAAGATGTATTGGGAACATCTATTTACGCAATTAGTTTAAACTTGAATCAAATAGCATAAACATTCACTTAATTTTATAATGGTTCTCAAAAAATCGTTTTAAAATTGGTACGTTTAGTTGAAACCAAAACTTGTGAATGAGTGGTTTTGCATATTTATAATTGAGAAAACGTCTTAAAGAGAGAATATTATAGCACTAAGAAATAGGAGTTGCATATTAAAAAGACGTTGTGTTTAGAAAATGGTGTTAAAACACCCAATAGATCGCACTCATTTAGTTAAACAGCTAGTAAATTTGTCTAGTCTAGATCAAATAAAATGTGACTAGAAGTATTTTATAATTCCACGTGTCAGTTGGACAAAATAACTCCTTAGCAATAGACAATACTTGACTATCTTTGCTCGTCAAATTTAAACTTCTATAGTTCTCGACAAAATAACACGAAAAGAGTGTGGACCTCTCCTGAGTATTAAATTAGTCAAAAAAGTATTAAAATTTTCAACAGTACACTGTGTGGTGAACTGGCGCGCATCCTCTATGCTCTCTATAATCTAAGAAGATGCTGCAATTTTGAGATTTTGAAAAGTTTTTACTATGCCAACGTCTATTCTCGGATGACATATGGCATCATTTATCGGGGGGATGCACTTCCGCCGCGAGAAGCTATATAATAAACTGCCTTGGATATTAAAAGCAGTTGATAACCTGAAAGGGTTTCAGAAGCAAGTTAAATGCTATCTTTTGAATTTGAGCTGTTATTCAGTTGCCGATTTTCTTAATAATAATATTTAGTTTAATCTAAGTATTTCATTATTTTTGTTTGTATTCTGTTAACATATTTCATCATTGTCTTTTTTTGTTTGATATTGTTTGAAATAAATAAATATCTATCTATATCTATCTATACGTTTCTATGAAATATTATTGTTTAAAAAATCTAAAATAATTGATGGGGTATAGACAAAAAACCACAGTGTGTTAACTGTAAATCTACATACATGGCGCATTAAATAAATAATCTCTAAATATAAATCTTAGTTATTCGCCTTGTGCACAAAATTTGTATATTTGCACATTTCTAAGGATATGATCTGGATTTGAATCTGTTATACACCATCGTTTTCTACATGAAAACGCTTTTTTTGAGAAATAAGGAAAATAGAAATTATTTAAGAAAAGGGGACATTCCATCCCCCGTTATTAACTTTTTGCGAATTTAGGTTACGTCATGTTTGAAACGATGTAATCTGCTGCAAACTATATTAAAAAAGTGTTTTTTTTTAATATGTTTCAAAAATCGTGCAAACTTTGAATGGGGCTGTAGCCATAAATTGAGCGTTTGGGCAGAAAAAAAAATGCGTAGTGTTTTTATAATGCGTACTCAACCTATTAAGTTCCATGGAAACCGGAATTTGACAGTTTGTTACGGGGTTCGTTCGCTCTCAAACTAAAGGTCTTCTTGGATCCAAATAATTTGTTCGAAACACGAAGTTTTTGGATGACACTGATATTTGACAAAACAAATAAAATGCAAAATAATGAAAAATACAATGAACTACAATAAAAGTTAAATCTTAACATAGGTTACGATGATAATACATTGATGTTCGGTCTTAACCTCTATTCTTAAGTAATAAATTAAACTATAGGAGATGATTGTGCAGAGAATGTGTTTGGCGCGTTACGCTGATGTCAAGGCGTGGTCCCCTTTCGAATTCAACGATCTGGATTTGGTCTCCCAAATTAGGTACTTCGTTCACCCTCGAGGTTTAACTCAAAGCCAAAATAAAGTAATAGTAGTAGTAGTAGTAGGTCCAGTGATCTAAGATGACGCCATTAACAAAAGGAATGCCAGCTTGACGCTGCTGTCGTAAAACCCATTTCAGGAATATCGATGCAATGGACACAGAACTCCTGGCAGCCCACAGGTAAACGGAAAAATTAATGCACTCGATATTAGAAGTTTCTCGCGCGACAAAATCCCACAACGTGGTAATTAAATTGAAATTTGCACGGAGCAACTTGAACAGCGCGTCTAAGATGATGTGCGAAGCCTATGCGTCTCCCTTGCTTAGCGAGAGGGCGGAAGTCGGAAAATACAACATGAATCGAATAAGTCACTGACAAACTTAACAATGCGGAGTAATTTACACAAAAGAAAAGGTTTTAATGAATGAAACTTGAACTAATTATTGAAGAATGAAAAGCAAATTTAACTGACAATGAATTACTAATTAATTTGGAAATAAATACCGAAAATGGGATATTAAATTTTTACTATCACGGTAAGATGCGTTGTGACGAGCAAGGGTTCGAAACTTCACTGCTAGATGGCGTTGCAGGATCTAATTTTTAAATTAATGAAATAAAAATCTTTAAATAAAATCTATAAATGAAGCGATCGCAATCCAACGGCAACAAGTTATTGCCTTATTAGTGGCAATAATGCCACAACAGACACCATTTGTACTTATTTAATTCATTTTCAACCCTCCAAAATTAAAATTACTTATAAATTTAGCATTCTCTAAACGCAATCATCTCACCAATAACACATAGCATTACTTAAAATTAAAAATGATCCTCGAAAGACCGCTCGGAAGATTATTTTTCCAAAACATATTTCCCATACATCCGTGCAGACGCATTCACGCCTCTGTTTAACATCAATTTAACGTTTTTATGTAAATAGTTTAACATCAGACGCATTCACCTGTCTATAAATATTTGCGCCCACAAATAAACAACTCTTCTTTTTTTTTCGGTAAAAAAAAAACTTCACCTATATGAATTTATTTCGTGCATACGATGAATTCCTCGCGATTCTCACACATACCAGAACACCACTCGAGAGTCGATATTAACTCGAGCCGTTCGCGAAGATTTATTCCGGATAAACCATATTATAGATACGTTTAGATACCATTACTAGCAAATATTTGCTTCGAGAAGAGACCCCCTTCGGAATGGTATTATTAACTTATCTTTCGAAGATTCGCGCGGAGCTGTTTGTAAATATTTAGGGGAATAACATAAATATGGATACATTGATGATGGATTGATTGTACCGGTAGGCCTTCTCTGTTTACGTACGAGCGGTAGGACGGTTGCGAAAATGCCAAAACAACTCTACGCTACCGCAAGAGCGTAGGAAAGAAATAGTTATGGCGGTAATAAATATTAGGGAATCCGTAAATATTCTCTTTATTATAAACAGATTAGTGGAAGCGTTAATGGTGATTTATATATCCTATACTTATTGGTGAATGTTAAGCAGATATTTCTATTTGGAAATTGGAACTATTTACAATGTTCATTGGGTGTGGTGGCCAATCTGCAATGACCTAAGTTAGAAATATGAACAATCAGACTTGTTATAAGCTGTACCATGCTTCCAAATACTTTCCTGATCAGAGTAGGCTATTTTTTGCGACACAGGGCTACTTTTAAATGTATACTTCAAATTTTGACAACTGTCAGTGACAAAACAAAATTAAAAACGATTGCATCTGCATTATTTTATTACAACACAAAACATTTATTATTAAAAGTTACGGGTAATATCAAGAATAGCCCTAGTGCTCGGAGGATCGAAATGTTGTGCTGGATGGGTGTAAAGTGACTCCATAATCACGATTGGGTGTTTTTTTCTTGTCGCTGACCGTATTTTTTACACTTTTTCCTTAAAAAAAGATGCGATTTTCAGGTTATGTCACCACACAAAACACGTCGAAATCTCGAAAAAAAAACCGTATTTATCAACCAATAACTATTATAACCGAGTCCTAAAATATTTCAACTAACTTATTTTCTTGAAATAACACCTTTTCATGTAATATTTTTGTCAAAAAAAGAATACGTTTGAATTCGCAATAAGTGCCCTTGTTTCCTTTTATGTTGGTACGTTGGTCATCACAAAAGTGTCACAGGTTCACGGTTGTTGTCTGGGTTATCTGAACTGTGCCTTGATAAAACACGCTGTGTTTCTGAGTGGGAACTCATTTAAGGGTAATTGCGCTCGATACTGTTGGACTTTCAGTGATCGGACGAGAGAATAATGCTGTTGCAGTGCCATTTTTGTTAATCTTTTTTTATTTTTACATTTAAACTAATACCATAACCTGCATATAATACTTCCGTTATCAAGGCACAGTTACAGACAACAACCGTGATCCTGTGACACCTTTGTGATGACCAACGTACCAACATAAAACCCTAGTCTAAGGACACTTATTGCGAATTTAAACGTATTCTTTTTTGGACAAAAAAATTACAGGAAAAGGTGTTATTTCATGAAAATAAAGTAGTTTCAACAATTTAGTACTCGGTAATTACAGCTATTGGTTGATAAATGCGTTTTTTTTTCAAGATTTCGGCGTGTTTTGTGTGGTGACATAACCTAAAAATCGCATCTTTTTTTGAGAAAAAAGTGTAGAAAACATAGTCAGCGACAAAAAAAAAACACCCAATCGTGATTATGGAGTCACTTTACACCCATCCAGCACAACATTTCGATCCTCCGAGCACTAGGGCTATTCTTGATAAATTCCAAAGTTACTTTAGAACTGGTCGAAAATTAGATAATGCCGAATGGGGTTATTCCATTAATCAGTGCATGCAGGATTTCCGCCAACAGTTTCCTAATTTGAGCAGTTATTACTCACGCACAGCTTTTAAGTCATGTTCATGATGGTATTGACAAATGTCATGCAACTTGGGACAGTAACTCGTAAATCTGGAGATGGTGCATCATAAAAACGAATCCAAAATTGCGTAGTGGATATTCGACATTGAATGGATAAGCTTACCTAAAAATCAATTCCAAAGTTTTCTTAAGCAGTTCAGTTATTAGGGGAATATGCCATGCTTTTTTAGAAGGACTTGAAGTTATTTCCGTACAAAATTCAAGTACTTAGTTGAACTTCGTGAAGATAGATTTTGATACAAGGACACAATACTCTATACTCAACACTTTAGATAAATGTTTTCTTTCTAATGAGGCTTGGTTCTTTCTGGTTTTTTAAATAAGCAAAATATAAGAAGGTGGTCAGCAGAAAACCCTCACGAATTCGTAGAAACTTCATTACATCCGCAAAAAATAGGCGTCTGGCTAGCAGTTTCAAGGAGATGAATTATTGAACCTACATTTTTTTAGCCAAACAATAACTGCTAAAAGATATCGAGACGAATTATTACAGCAGTTTATCAAATAACTTTATGATGACGAACTTACAGAACGATTTTTTTTCAGAAAGATAATGAACCAGCACACAAATCTCGACAGACAATAGTTCTCTTGTAACAATTCTTCGATACAAGAATTATTAATTTTCCTGCAAGATCTCATGACTTGACAATTTTAGATTATTTTGTTTTCCCATATTTAAAGAATACCACTTTTAGACCAGACATCACACAATCGAAGAGCTTCGCAATGCTATTAGAGATTTCTACGTTGACATAACTCTACAACTCCTCGCCAATGGTTTTGACAACATGAAGCGTAGAGTTCGACTACTTATGTCTTCAAAATAATGGGTAACAACATCACCTTTAGTGCTATTATTTTCTGAGTATACGATAAATATTTTTTGCACACATTTTGATGACACACAAACTGTCAAAGTGTGTGCAAGCACTGTGACCAACAATTAAAAAAAAAACATGGCCTAAGTAATCAGGAAAGTACTTGAACCATGCTTTCAAAGTTGCATAAGCTAGTGAACTTGGCATGTGTATGTAGGTATAAATAATTTTTATCATAAGTAATACTATTTAATAACCTAAGCCGAAGCTTGTCAGGCCCCTAGTAACAATAATAATCTTGTGAATTCTTTTGTCGGTAATTTAGTTGAATTTTCTTGGTTTGCGAACTCTGTTCTAATCAATATGTAGAAGTTGTTTTGACGTTTCCAAATAAATGTATTATTTCACCCCTTCTATGTACACAACTGAAATAAAACATTATATACCTTAGAATATATAATGAAAATGGAATTATCATTACCTTAATATTAATTAATTAATTTTCGTTATATAATAATTATAAGGTCTGTTCCAACATGTAGTTTCCGCACGATTTTTGTTCACGTGAACTAATCAGACAACATATTTCAATTTTCGCAAACACCAAACTTTTGTGCGATTGGTTCATATGACCAAGGATCGTACGCAAACTGCGTGTTGGAACGAACCTATAATTTAAAATTTGTGTATAGCTTTGTTTTCAAAAAAATGACATATTATAATGTCAGATTGTACTATAATGAAAATTGGTTTTGTTTGTGCAATATCTCTAGTTTGATTTTGAGTATGTTATATATATATATTATAATTTGGTGTTTACGAAAATATTAAAGTATTGAATAATATAAATTTGATAAATTTGCAATTTCTTGGGGGTTATTACAGTATTTTTTAATTTGAATTAATTCTAAAATACATCTAGCTGTATAATGTTACTGAAATATTTGTGAATTTTTTTTCATAAATGTTGTTAAGTTTGTCCAATGTGTCGCCATTCCAATTTTTACAATAAGGAAATTGGTATAGAATATGTGTTTCTTTTTGTAAAGGAGTGATATCTTTTAATTTTGAATAGAGAAATTTGAAATTATTATAATTTTGACGTACTACTTCAAGGTTAAATGGTGTTCAAATTTTATTTATTTTCTTTGAAATATTTTGAGCATATGGTAAATAAATATATTTAATATCTTTATTTTTCTGCTGTTGAGTATTTGTGTTAGTGTCTATTATGATATTTATATAATCTATTTAAAAAAAAAATTGTTAATTAAATATTCTGGGTAGTTATTGATTTTTAAAATTTGTTTCATCTGTTTTATTATTAATGGTCTGCATTCTAGACTTGTTAATTGTATACTCCTATCAGCTAATAATATTGTTACACTTTTTTTAATAGAATTTGTATAACATGATTTATAATTTAAATATCTATTTGATGCTGTTAATTTTTGGGATAATTTTGTTAAAATTCTATTGTTTCTTCTTTTTAAAGGTAAATCTACAAAACATTATTTCAATATTATTTTCTTTTTCAACAATAAATTAAAATGCTACAATCGTCGACATATCTTCTATAGAAAGTTGAAATAAAATCAAACCTTTAAATTATTTCATTTTCTAATTCTTCTAATACTAAATACTAAAATATTGTTTCAAGTGTAATTTTTGACGCTTCTATAAATATCTTTTGTGGTAATGCAGTGTAATCTTGTAAATCATGCATATGTTATTCATTGATTGAATTGCTAAAGTTGTGAGAATTTTTGTGTATGATGAAGTAACATCGATGCTAATATATTATTATTTGTGTTATTTATATTATCAATAAATTTTCTGAATTTAGAAGATTATTGAAGAAATATGAATATATATGAAAATAAAATAAATTAAAAAATGAAATTTTGCAAAATTTCAATATTATAAAAATAAAAATCAATGTTTTTTTGAGTGCGCTTCGGAGCAATTTGAAACAATCAAAAGAAATTACCACTTTCTATAGCACCTTTCTGGTGTACCTACTGGATAACAAAGCAGTCGTCCAACACCAAGACCAGCATTGTATCACGTTTTCAAGCATAAAGCTAGAATTTGTATTAGTACGCACTGTGACCTAACCTAAATTCCACGTTGATATTTAAGATAAATAAGATTTTTATCAGTATTAAGGTTCGTTATTGAGTTCAGTAATAACACACAATAAATCTTGAAAGATGTCGAAAATGTTAGCGGATTATTACAGTCATTTCCTCAACCTGAGGCTCACATTAGCTGAAGGTATTATATTAATATTATCCGCCATCTTTAAAGAACATTATTGGAGTTATGGGTAAAAAAATAACTGTGATTTTTATAAGTCTAAAAGCTTGTTTATTGGTTTCTATTTGGTTCACTATATTGACTTGTGACTTGTTTCCTAATACTAAAAAGAAAAAAATAAAAGATTTCCTGTCTTGGAGTTTAAAATAACACATTCATATCAATCATTCATAAACTTACAGTCAATCCTATCCGATTATCGAAACACCTAAAGCGTAGGCGTGGGTTGACACTTTTTTGCATCTGCCATTGCGACAAGCCACTCCACCGTAGGTAGTATCCATTCAATTGTTTATTGCACGCGCATATATGAATATGCAAAATAAATACCGAAGTAGACAATAGGGCAATTACACCATGGCAGCGAGTTCTAAATACGGTTTTCGATTGAGCAATAAGGGAGCATAAATCTAAAACGCACATCGTAGGCTTTATTACCAATGTTATTGTTGTTCGCTTATTATAGTGTCGTTGTGGTAGGTTCGCGTAACGTTACATACAACATACCTATTCTATTAATAGTTTCTCGATTGAAAGCTTATTCGAAAGCAACCGGGCTAATAAGAATGAGTGACGTAATTTAGTAAAAATATTCGTTTTAATTGCCAATTTATATGCGGTATGTTTCGAATGGAATAAATCTTTTAAAAGAATAATCATTTTATATTTTAATCTCGCTACGTATAAATGCTGTTCGTATTTCCACTTAAAAATTAATTTTGCATACTTCAACACGCGCAGAAGTAAATAACATAGGTATATACAGATAAGTACGAATGAAAACCTGTTATTACTGCTATACTGATAAAGGAAATACATTTATGAAAACCTTGCACTATATCCATAACTAATTATTGGTTTTTTGTGGTGCAATACTTTAAAATGTAATGCTGCAAATATGTTTCGTCATGTCAAAAAAAGTGTAAAAGCTATCAAAAAGACAGATGTAAAATATTAATTTTTAGGTTAGGTGTGTTCATATTCATTGGTATGTATAATCACCGCACCTGTATTAATATTAATCCTTTTCTTTCTAACTATGGAATATTAACAAAAGACGTGTGTAATTCATAGGTATTTTATATTAAAATTTAATTCTTACATTTTAATTTTAGAAAAAATGCGCGCACCTCAAGTTGACATTACCATATTCCAGTTAATTCCTTTAATCTCATTCAAACAAACTGTGTATATATGGTTTGTTAAAACGAGAGGTTATGATCGATCCATTTAATTTTTACAGATGAACCAATAATCTTTTCATATATCACACAATGAGAAATTTATGTAGTACCTAAATACAATATGACTAATTCAATTTACCTTCTAGCAAGCCATAATGTATTTATTAAAAATATCATGTTGGTAGTGACAAATAAAATATATGTGTCATGATTTATTGACACTCAATAATGTTACAATAAATCATAAAGTTTTTATTATCGAATCATACTTTAGAAATGGTGTAAAATTGAAAACGGAGAATGGTGGTACTCTTTGCACAGTCATGTATACAAAAATCTTCAAGTAGAATTTCCAAATTTTCCAATAACATATGACAGTTTATGGCAATTGGTACAAGAATCAGTGGCAAAATTCCGCGAAAGAGGGTATGTGTGCCGAAAACCAGGTAGTGGTAAACCATTACAACAAACAGTTGAATAATTATAATTTCCAAGTTACAATGTTTATTTTTCAAAAATTATGCTAAATAAAGTATTGTTATTTTTGTCAAAATAATACAATTTAAAATTAAGTACTTAAAATAACATTACAAATAATTTCAATTTGTCTGTGGAACAACGCGAATTATTTTGAAAACAATTCTCGTTGTTCCACAGACCGTTTTGAATTGTATTATTTTGACAAAAATAACAATGCTGTTATTTAGCATAATTATTTTAAAATAAAAATTGTAACGTAGTAATTATAAATAGTGATGGGTTGCTACGAAGCAAACTGCTATTTTGTAGCAACTATTCAATATCAAAAGAAGCTGCTACCTGTAGCAGTTCGCTAGTTTGTTTCAACGCCTATTCTGTTAGATTTTGTCGGTGATTTGCACAACTGCGTTGTGCGTAGTATGAAAAACGACGGTAGCATTTTGTGAAGCAGTTCCTTGGTAGACGCTAACGTGAGTTCTTTGCTGCCATTTTGTTTATTCATATGATTTAGAGAATTGATTCCTGTGATTAGATTTATATCGTCCATCAAGGAATTCGCTTGATAATAATTGTTATTATAGTTTAATTGTTCTTTTGCGCCTTTTAAAATTTTATCCGTTGAGCTAACTAATTTAATTTTCTTAGTCATTTATAAATTTCATTTTTTAAATATAAATTTAATTATTTTTTTTACAATACAGGTGAGGAATGGAGGTAATAATAATTTAAATAAGTAAATTGATATTTATTTTTTTTATAATTTAATTATTTCTTGCATTTAGTAGTTGTAACTTCAGTGCTTGTGTAATAAAAAAAAATATTCAGGTGATTATTAAATTAAAGATTTTAGTAAGTTTTTGTCAAATAGATTTGAATAGCTTCTCTTATTATAGCACTAATTATAATTATGGAACTATATTAAGTTTTTAGCAATTGAAAAAGACAATGAAATATCTTTCTACATCAATTAGTTCGTTTTCCTTAAGTCAATACATCCACAAACTAACCGTTTAGTAGTTTAATAATTAATTGTTTAATTAATTGAGCGATATACTTATTTGATTCAACTAATTTTTGGTAGAGTATGTTAGGAAAAACATATTATTATTCGCTTTAAATAATTACTTCTAACAAACTACCTTTCGTTGCTTTTTTAACAAATCTTGGGTAACATGAAGAATAGCTCGGGTGCTCTAAAGATCGTAATGTTTCGTTGTATTTGGTGTAGAGTGTCTCCAGAATCACGTTAGAGTGTTTATTTTCCGTCGGAGACCACGTCTTCCACACTTTTTTCTTAAAAAAAAAAGATGTGATTTTCAGGTTATGTCACCACAGAAAACACGTTGAAATTATTGAAAAAAGAATGCATTTATCAACCAATAATCGTTTTAGCGAGTGGTAAATTGTTTCAATTAACTTATTTTCTTGAAATAACACCATTTTATGCATTATTTTTTGCCAAAAAAGTATACGTTTTGCTATGGTTAGACTACCCGCGTTCCCGCTGAGTATATTTTGAGTTGCATATTTTGAGTTGTTTACTTTTTTCGAGCTGTTGTTCAATCTACCGAGAGTTTTTCACAAATTTTATGTTTAGTTTGCATAAATTTAGTTAAAGAGTTTATTGTATCTAATTAATTAAGTGTTAAGTTTTTTTTTTAAATTAATTCCATTCATTTATTTGTCTATTGTTTGAATGTATGTTCGATGGGGATTCAATTTTGTCGTTTGGCTACGCGACTGCGTTGTAAGATTTTGAGAGAGGGATTTTTGTAAGAAAAACAGTTGCAGAGTTTTGTGAAGGGAGTTCCTTGTTCGACTATTAACGTCAGTAGACGTATTTTTGTATTTCATTGTTGCCATTTTTGAAATTCATTTAATATTGTAATTTAATTTCTGTAAAAATTTAGTCCATCAAGGAATTCATTTTGTAATAATTGTTAATGTATTGACGTGTACACGTAGTAGATATACGAGTATTTATTATTTTTGATCGGAAAGATACGTTTTAGTTTTATTCTCTCATTATATTTTAAAGAGTTAATTTTTCCGTTTTTCAATTTTGCTTTTTCATTTTTAATTATCAATCACCTCGATTGGGTGAGTGGAAGCATTGTTCTTGCTTTTAGTTTATTTTAATTTTTGAAACCATGTGGATTGTAATTGAAATATTTAGGATTATCTTCCTGAACAATCAAAACTTTTGCTTTGTATAGGAAATAGCATTGTCCTATTGTAATTTTAGAGTCAAATGCAGTTTTTATTTTAGGCCAGAACCTTCAGTTCACGGTTTTTTTCTGCACAATCTGTAATTTAAACCCTTTTTGAAATAAAATTGTTTGTTAATTTGCGTGATTGGGTTAAAAATTCTGTTCTTTTATTTTATTTTAAACCTTTACAATTTTTCGGGTATATAAGAAAGTCGGATTTCTTTCACTGAGAATTTATTTTTCGTGGTTAGATTCAAGTTTTAATTCGCGAGGGTATCTCTGAGGTTAATTGTTCTTTTACGTTCCTTTAAAAATTTAATCCGTAGAGCTAGCAAATTTTATTTTTTTTTTCACTTATAAATTCATTTAGCATTTTCAATTAATTCATTTAATTCTATCAGCACATCAGTATTCGCGATGAACTACCGCTTTGACTACGAGTTTTTTTTTTATATTGGTACGTTGGTGACAAAAATAATACATGTTATTTCAAGGAAATAAGTTAGTTGAAACAATTTAACACAACAGTTATTGGTTGGTAAATGTGTTCTTTTTTTTTCACTATTTCGACGTGTTTTCTGTGGTGACATAACCTGAAAATTGCATCTTTTTTTAAGAAAAAAGTGTGGAAGACATGGTTTCCGGCGAAAAGTAAGCACTCAACGTTATTCTGAAATCATTCTGTTCTTCTTATTTTCCCAAATCTTTTCTTTTTTCATGTATACATTAGAAATTTTTAATACACCCACCTACTTTCGATAAGAGAAAAATTATTGCTAAACCACATACACCAATCTTACGTTTCAGACAATTTACTTGACAACAATACCATTCAACACGAAATGAATGAATTTACCTTCTTGAAAGCAATAAGAAAAACTTAATCCGATGAAGCTACCATAACAATCGACGAAAATCTTTGAGTGGCACGCACATACAGCGGCAAAGTAAGACAATAATAAAAAAAAGCATTGTATATCGACCCAATATGAACCAAGAAAACAATCGGATTTCAAAGATATTGCTTTATTTTCAATATACTTGTAAATTGATTAGAAATAAGTAATTTTCCGGATGGCTTGGCGCGTTCTCCCATACCACATCGGAACGACGACGAGGTGAACAGAGAACGCGATATAAAGGGAAAACAAAGAAAAAAAATAGGTATTGAAAGTAATTTGTAGACGATTGCGACGGCAGGATGTATCGAGACTATATAAGCAATATCCGATATATGTTTTGTATTATATATAGATACTTATAATTTGTTCTTAATTCTGTGAAGAAAGCTCAAATCGATACGGTATGCAGCGGTTAAAGATTAAGATCGTCATTATGCCCCCGGGGATTGGGATGACCACGAAAGCTGTACATATATAAAGTTTTCTGAGTCCTGCGGTTTTTCTCATTACATTTCCAATGCCGGCGGAATAGATTTCCAGTCTCTATTTGTTTTTATGGAGTTGAAACGATCGGAAATAACCGCTCTCTTTAGGTTTCCGATTATCGAATTTCGCTCTCCAGTATTGGGAAGTACGAATATGCCCCACAGAAATATATTGGTAAATTAATCAGATTTTTTTTCTTCTGTTATTTCGATATAAAATGAGTTATCAATTAATTCTGAATACATCCGGTATTAAATGGCTTTCCTTATAATATCTAAAATTACTTTTGACATTTCAAATATATGTGAAATTGATAAACGACTTATCGAACATAACCTCAATCTTGAATGTTTACATGAATTTTACAATTAATTCACCTTCTGCGCTGTACTTATGTTATTTAATATTGAATTTCCGTGTGCAATTAATTCAATGAAAATTCAGTTATGCATTTACGTATGCATGAATAATTATTATGAAATTAATTCCGATATTTCGTACCTACACTGAGAGAAATATCCCTTTCACATAAAAGGAATTGCATTAAACCAAAAGTTTTTGCGTTTTCTATAAGGCCAACACGATTTGGTGTTTCCTTGAAAAGTAATATAATTTTAAATTCACGCATTTCTTCCGAAATAATATGTTTTTGTTAAAACAGTTTCTTCTTTTAAATGAAAGATATTGATAATAGTTGATTCAAGTCCTCTTTATTTTGAACTTGAAAACTATGCAGATTGGCAGAAAACCGTAAGCATTTTGATTCAAGAGGTTTTTCCTTTTCTTATAACATTTATTCATTTTAGAATTAAGCGTAAACACAACAAAATGCCGTGATCATTTTCAATCGAAATGAAAATGAATTATCTCCAAAAACCCATGCACTAAGGAGGGATTTGCCGTTAGAATATTGTAAATCCTAGTAGTATTGGGGAGAGTTGGTCGCAGTGACCATCCTAAGCACTCTTAATGTGCCGCGCTAAAGATATTGCCCTTTCAATGGCGACGACTCCTATCAAATGTTGATTTAGTAAATCTATTACATTAGTACGTAGTTTCCAACCTATTTTGTGCGAAATATTATCTGTTACTGCAATGAAATAGGAGATGCGCCATCTATGCGACAATTTCTGTACTTCACATAAGTATATCTGTTCATCTGCTGTATTATATGGGGAGAAAACTGCTATATGAAAATAAAATGCGATATTTATTTTTACTTCCATGTAAATATTTAGTTAGCGCTAGCTTCAAATAAATCTACTAACTAAATTATTTGTTTTGATTGAATACAGGAATATTTTTAATATGCCTAAATCAAGTAATAATTTAGTAACTGTAACCAAATGCATGAAAAATCGTTGAAAAACTACAAGATCGTTTCGTCCGTGTATAACAGTTTTAAAACCTTCAAACATTACATGCTGCTGTAAAGTCCGTTGGCTTATAAGTAAATCGACATTAACTGAAAAGATTCCAATTATCTCTGAAATTTCTTTAACCTCGCGCGAAAAATATTCACTTTTGTTCATTATTGTTTGTGTATCTGAGACTTATGCACGTGGGAACATGACTAAAACTAAAATACTTCCGCGTAGAAAAGCACTCAGCTTGAATACAGATGCTTGCATCTTCCGTTAAAATGCAAAAGTTTTGTAAATCAATGTATACATGCGTGTCCACGCAAATAAACCAAAACGTCCGGTTTTTTTTATTTAAAATACTGTTTATAATTCAATAATGCTTGAAAGAAACTAAAATATGTTGTTAAATATGTACATAATAATAACAATATAATATGTAATGTGTATTGCCTTACTTAAACAGAAGTTATACAGAAATTATAAAATATTAATCAAAACTAAGGTGCATTCCATTTAATTACGGCTACTTGGCGAAAAGCATGTACTATAGAAGGGTCTTCCGGCAAAACAGCACGCTGCTTTCAATTAAAATAAACACTTTTCTGAGAAAAGGTATTCTTTTCGTTGAACATGAAATAGAAACCAAAAGTTATAAAACTTTTCATTTAATACAGTCTCTTTTCTCAGTGTATAGATAACTATGTAGATTAATGCATACTATTAAGGTGACCATACGCTAATGTTCAGACCCTTTCCCGATTTTTTACAACTCGTTTTTTGATCCTGAATTATAAATAGCATTTGCCCAGAATTGTCCCGAAATACGGTGATATGAGAACATGACATTTCTATTAAATTTCATTGAAAATATCTGCATAATAATGCTAATTACTAAGGTAATAAGCAAACATACGTTAGGTTCTAATAAAAAGATCAAACCAAATAATTTAGAATTTATTTAAATTTCTGTAATGTTTCTGTTAAGGACGCTTTAAAATTTGTCTAATATTTAAATTATGAAATTATATGAACTTTATTTTTGTTTATTTAAAAAAAAAAAACATTTTTATCTCCTGCAAATTATTTATAAATCAGAATACTTAATAATAATATAATAATAATATCAATTTATTGGCATTACATAAATACATGCATATTATATACATATATGCCAAAATGACTAAATCACCGTAAGGTGCTCTTCCTTTAGCCTCAGCTCAATTTTTCATAGTTTTGGCCAGAAGTATATCATAAATGGATTAATACACTTTCAATTTATCTTTTCCATATCATCTTCGTTGATATTCACACTATACAACTTGAGGATCACTTTGTGGTCTATATAAATACATTTCCATTTCATTTTCTAAAATCCCGAGCAATTTAAAACCAAAAAATATAAATGAAGGAATAACAAGCAAAATAGTGTGTGAGTGGTCAATTTATAAAAACCGAATAATAATAATAATAATATTAATAATAATATTTCTTTATTCAGCACGTTACAGAAAATACTGGGAAAAAAAGCAAAATAATAAATAAAAATTAATGAATGTGCTATTCAGATGGATAGCAAGTGCCACCCCCTGTTTTTACATTGTATCCTTAATATGTATAGAAATAATAATAGCAAATATTTTCAAAGTTATTGAAATAATTTTTGCTGCACAACTTTTATCTTTTGTTTAACTTACCACCATACCTATTTGCTTAATAAAAGTGTTGATACTGCACTTTGTCTTTTTCGTTTTCGGGTGATTGACAGTCTTGATAAGGGCTTAAATGTTTCAAGCATATTTATTCACTATTCGCCTGGCTTTGATACTGTTGACCACTCCGTAATTCTCGATGAACTTATAGATACGGTGTCCACATAATTTCTTTTAACTTTTTAAAATCATATCTTTTGAATACGCCTCAGTAATGTATTTTTGTTTTAATTCAGGGGGTGCCCCAGGGGTTAGTTTTGAGGCAATTTTTATTTGCGATTTACATTGACAAACTTTGTTTTTATTTTAATAACTACAATAATATACATTTATGTATTTATGCAGATGATGCCTCTACTATTATTATTATTAAAAAAAGATTCAAAAGAATTATACCATGAAATCAATAATGTCACTCAAAAGGTCAAAATTTGATCTGATCAAAATAAATTATATTTAAATGAAACACATAAAAAAATTATAAAAGAAGGTCCAGTTGATGCTACTGCAGCTGCTTGTGCAGGCGATGTTAGGCTGTTGGGCGTCTTGTTTGATACCACTTTGACTTTTAGTGTTCATTTTAACTTGCTTTGTGTACGCTTGCGGGGAGTTTGTTATGCTCTTATGTCTAAACATTGCAGTCAACGTGTGCCTCTAACTTAGATTATGCCAATTTTTATTCCCAATTAAGTTACGGTATTATAATATGGGTAGTGGTAACTGGCAGCGCATTTTTGTGCTGCAAAAGTGTGCTGTCAGGATGTTGTCAGCTATTGCTTTTCATGAATCGTGTAGAGATGCGTTTAAAAAATTGAAAATGTTATCTTTGCCTTCAATATATATATTGATTATGTTGATACTTATGTTTATAAATGGATTTTCGTGAAAAATTTGAATTATTCTCTGAGTACCCTACACGATTTAAACACATTTCACAACTTGGCTCGTATAGGACTGCAAAATATGAAAAATCATTCTTTAGTGTTGGCTGTAAATTCTACAATGCGCTTTCGGGTGAGATAAAGTCTGCAAGCACTATTAACCCCTTAAGTGGCTTGATACATTTTACTATGTAGTCGTAAGACGAATATATACGACATAACCGCTTAAGGGGTTAAACAATTTAGACGTAAATTAAAAGATATGTAAATTGTCAAATGCTGCTACACAACTGATTGAATTCTGTTCTATTTTTGTGATTTTTCGTTTTTTTTTTTGTTTGTTTTTGCAGACATGTTTATATATAAATATTACGAACTGTTCCAAAATGAATTGCATCTAGGTGGTCATGAATTTTTCCTATAAAATATGATATTCCGCTTTCTTGAAATGGGGGTATAGATTAAATAGTGTATAGGTTATCTACCTATCACTGTCAAAATTTAGAGTCGAGCGATGTCTAATGAAATTAATAACAAATGCAATTGGATTATTAATTTATAAGATAACTTCAAAGATGGGATATTAATTAAATAACTAAAGTAAATAACTTATTTGTAGAAATTTTATTTAGTTATAATCTGCGACAAGTGTTCAAAATGCTCACCATTTTGTTGAATACATAATGCAATACGACGTTTCATGTTGTCAAAAATATTCTGCAATACATTTGGTATTATTTCATTACATTTATTTGTAATTGTATTCATCAGGTCATTTAAGTTATTAATTCTTCTCTTATATACAGCTAATCATATTCCAGCTTTGGCAGGATGCAGACGAACTTCAATGTGATTGTTTGAACCATTTATAGACCATGTTCTGTAATTTTGTTTATTTACAAACCTGCTTAAATGAAACCATGTTTCATCAGTAAAGAAAAAAACTTAGATCAAGAAGTTGAAGTTATTATTTAAATTTTCTTGAAAGAAATTGTAATAATTTATCCTACTAGCGTGATCTCTAAGTAAGATTCCTGATGAACAACTGATACTTTGTATGGATATCTATGCAAACGACGCGACGCTTCAAAATTCTATGAACCGTACTAGAAGATACATTCGTTTGAAGTGATAAACGAGGAACTGATGAATGTGGGTTTTCGCCAACGAGGTTTTCTACGTGGGTAACAATATTTTGCTGTATGCGTGGTTTACCAGAACTTTTGCGTTTTAAAACATATCCTGTGGTGCGAAGCTTCTATGGTGTTATTATCCACAACTCTATTAGGAAACTGCAAGCAAGGCAGTAGGAATATTGCCATTCGCCGTTAAAAAATTGTGCACTTCGGAAATAAGCTTCAACAATAAAAATATTTTCTTGCAAGGTGTACATTATTTAATAGTATTAAGTTAAAAACTGTCAGAAAAAAATTATATTGCTACTCATAAAATGACATTAGAAATATAATTACTTATCATAAAAAGTGAGCCGTTTATTGTGCAAGTACTAATAGTTACTAAGTACCTACTGAGATATAATTTATTTTGAAATTTATGTATAACATTTTTTTGACCACATTTGTATCTTGCCGTGTTTACATTTCATTTTTGTTTTTTCTGTACATTAGCAATACAAATACATTTATCTATCTATCTATCTATCTGTTCTCCAGAAATGCACATCGTAGCTGGATTAACAAAATTCTGAAAATCCCTTCATATTTATTAAAACTACATTTAAATATTCTCTTTTCGTTCCTTCTCAATAGCCTTAGTGAGGTAATCTCCGATGATAAGTAATTCAATTCTAACGTTCTTGGATATAAGTGTATGATATACTATATAAAACTTATAGAATATGCGATACTACATAGATTGAATAGATTTTTACATAAACACAATATTATCTCTGATAATCAACGTGGCTTCAGGCAGGGGAAATCTACAGTTACTGCAATATTGGATATATACACATACATCATAAAGCACATAGAAAAAAAGACAAATCCCGATTGGTGTTTTCTGTGAGTTAAGCAAAGCGTTCGACTGCGTCAACAAGTCTCTCCTGCTAAATAATTAGAAAGAATTGGAGTACCGGAGTAGCTTTAGAATCGTTACATCATATTTATCTCATAGGACGCAAATTGCAGGATCTCTGTATCGAATTGTACTGGAAAACATATGTAAGAATCTGGCCGTTACCATTAAACAGGGTACCGCAGGGTGCTGTTTTATCATCTTTATTGTTTTCAATTTTTATTAACGATATTAGTTTGTTTATAGAACACTTCTACATCTACTATTCACTGACTAATAGTCAACTGGTGTCGCGGTAAATAAGTTCGGTTAATTCATTTACTATGAACGCTTTCGGCGTACTTCGCAATAATATTTCTAACCTTATTTAGAATTAAATTTGAAATATTCATGAATGGATTTGCGATAAAGCTGAAGAAGTGTGCGCAAAGAAGAGGGTTTGTTTTTCTGTTGACCTCCCAGCTCA
Organism: Protaetia brevitarsis; assembly: GCA_004143645.1. Taxonomy (NCBI): domain Eukaryota; kingdom Metazoa; phylum Arthropoda; class Insecta; order Coleoptera; family Scarabaeidae; genus Protaetia; species Protaetia brevitarsis. Next base: position 807,857 of record RXPK01000105.1, read on the forward strand.
AGCGACTGTCAGATAAATTGAGAATATCACAATACGCTTCTTAATGGAGAAGGCAAAAAATATCTAGTGGTTTTTGTTAGTTCTTGATGAGTCAACAGTCATTGTAGATACTGCCGAAGTATTTTTGTTTTGTGCAAAGCTTTCAATAAGTCATTGCATAATTCACCAAACACCTCTATCTATTTTGTATTATTGAACCAGTTGTGGAAGTGGTTAACTTTATTGGCTATCGGCGAGTTAACCATCGCCAGTTCGATGGTGCAATAATGGAGAAGTTTTATTGAGATTTTTGGTACTCAGAGAAATTAATATTTTTTTAAATGAGAAAGAATTTCTACAATCATTCCGTCCATTAATAGTAATTATTGCTTCTGTTTCTTATGCTCTCTTAACTGAACTTTCGTCCCTTCAAATTATTTTAAATAAAAAGACACTAATATTCGTTGAAGTATTACAGAAAAATATGTCGCAATTTATTTCTTGTGATCTAGATTGAATCAGAATTCCTAAAAATGGATCCTATTTTACTTCAAAATTTTCTGGTCAAATGTTTTCAAGGTGCCCAAATCTTCGGAAGTAGCAGGTATTGAACTACTGAGATATGTTTCCAAATGCCCTAAAATAGTTGAATCTTATTTTTCTTGACTTTCTTTATAACACTACTATAGGTTTGTCTTTTTTGTCTTTTTTTATTAATAAATTTTTGGTTTATTGCGTAGTACTTGATTGTTTTATCAATCGTTTATTCCAGCATCTTGTTTTCCTGTTTCTTCCAATGTTACTCTTAAATATTTAAATTTCTCATTTGCCCTATTTTAGTATCATTTATTTCAATTTTAGTTTCAACATTCTGGTTTCCGAGGATTTTAGCTTTTTCTATGTTTACTGTCATGCCCTCTTGTTCCATGTTTCCTTTCCATATGTTCAAATTTTCTTTGTTTTTCACTATCTGTTATTATTACTACATTGTCTGTAAAGATTCCATTATGTAGCTATTTCAATCCTCTGCAAATTCTTATATCACACAAACACTTTATTAACTTTTTGTTCGCATTTTGCCTCATTTTGCAAAATGCGAACCAGATGAAGATAAACTTTTAATATTTAATATTTACTGTTTGGTTTATAATAATAATAATAATAATCATTTTTATTCCTGTAGACTCTACAGAGTATAGAATGCGTCAGTAGATAAATACAAATAAAACACACAAATTGTATAAATAAAAGCAATGTACAAATAAAAAAAAAAAAACAACAAAAATTTCACCTGTGGCAGGAGTTTAGACCTCAGGAGTTATACGTTAGTTTAAAAGAAATTCTTTGAGTTTTGTTTTATGAACATTGAATGTCATGTCTTTAAGCATTCCAGGCAATTTATTAAGTGTTTTAATAGTAATAATAATAATAATAATAATGTTCATTGTCATAAATTTAAAAAAGGAAACTTCGACAGTTAATGGCATAAGAATTGGATAAACAAGCAACAACAATAATAATAATAAGAAAATATATATTGCGTACTTTTCTAGGTACTAACATATAGAAAACAATGATTATTATAATATTTACTAGCAATAATAATTTATTGTAATGTTATTTATAGTGCACCAGGTACAAATTATTTGACCATTTGGAAAAGTTAATAAATAATAGGAATAATTTAAAATAAAACCACTGAAGCCTATAGGGAATGTTACAGAAAAATATAAGAATATACAGGGTGTTTTTGAAAAAAGAAAAAAATACGTTTTGTAACTTTAAGATTCTTTGACAAGTCAATAATTTTTAAACACCCTGTGTGATACGACGGAAACTTTTTGGTACATTGTTTTCGGTTCAATAAAACACAGAGGAACACTTAATAAAAAATATACACGTTAGAGTTTACAACTTGGCCCGCTGAACTTAATTTTCGTTACGATTTGGCCCTGTCCTAAAAAAGTTTGCCGACCCCTGCTCTAACTCATTAACATTAGCCTAAAATGTGAAATTCAAATTCTTTCTTTTTTCTTTTGTGTATCTGGTTATTTGTATTGTATGAATTATTCCCTATTTTGCTTTCTTTTTGTATTTGACACATCACTTTTTCATGTATACGTATACTTCATTTATCCTGGGAAATATATTTATTATATAGATTCGCTTGATTTTCAACTTTGAGCTTTGGGGACAGGGAAGCATGCTGTGCGACCACGTGTTCGGCCGAAAGCTCTCGTATACACATCCGCTCGCCCGGGTAGAAGATTGTTCGGCATCCAACCGAATAATTCTCCTCCGGGCACTGGCAAGCACGATATCTTTCCGTCCCGGCATACAAGCGAATAAAAACAGCCACTAATTGACGTTTATTACACCGGCAATATCGCAGAGACTAATAGGTTTCGTCCCGTCGATACAAAGAGGCAGAATTCAGGGTTTTTATTTAATAAATTGCACCGTGTGTGTATGTATGTACGTGCCGGTGTCTCCAATATAAACGGTATTAACGAGATTGCAGCAATACTAACACTATATACCACCGCCGCAGAAAAACTCTTAATGTAATTGATTCCGCTCGCTTTTCCTCGAGTTATTAACTTAAAAGCATTCGCAGTAATAATGGATGACGGTGGGTGGAACGTACAGGGCTTTAAGAAGAACAAGCAAGAACCTATCCGGTTTAATGTTTGCCGATGGTTCTTCCTTGGAAAGGACGTCGAAGATTTCCGAGCTGATCGTATCGCGATGATGACGAAACTAAAACGATAATAATAATAATAACAACAGCACTGAGACGCACTGAATCGTACGCGAACATGAAATAAAACAGGCAACACAAACTCGTCCGACTTTTGTTGTTATGCTATATCGGAAGAAACTGACGGGAAACCGTTCGTGACAAGTCGCACGTCCGTCTCTAGCCGCGTCCGGACTCGCTGTGCGAAAAGCTCTGTCGGTCGCGGAGAGCACGCGACGACCTCACGGAGCTAACGGAGCTTTGACTAACGCGCATAGCGATCGGCCAAAGCTCTGCCCAACCTCTGGGCCGTAGTGGGGCGAAGACGCGACGGCTTCTAGATGGATAATAGAAGACAGTAGCGCGCTCGCCTGTCAGAGTTGTCATGTTCAAATATTCAGGCGGGTTGGAGATGGGGTGGTTTAAGCGCTCAAAAATGCTCGCTCCATCCCTTTTCTAAAGTGTGCCTATCGTGGTTTGGATGAGGACGATTTCGTTGAGAATCATTTTAATTACAAATATGTATACAAAAGATTTATTTGAAGAACTTTTTTAAGCGGTAATTAAAGCAGCGGATGTCAAATCAATCCCATGGCTCTCTAGCCATTCCCTTGCCCTCAAAATCAAATAACACTACGGAAAATTTCTATTAATTTTTTTGTCTTTGGCTTGTAACTATCATTTCCTATTTTCTTATGTCAGAAAAGTATAAAAACAGTCGATTATTTCCCACAAACTTTGCTTTTGTGACCAAGACAATGATATTTTAAAATTTACAAGTGTAAGAATTCGAAATTCCATCCTGTATAATGCAAGTATTTAAATTCATTTTCTTACTGCGTAGTTGATAAGTACCGTGGCATTTTTTAAAAAAAAAGCAAGCGCTGCCTCGCCGGAGACGACAATCTATTCTTTGTTTAAAGACTCGCGTAATTAAAATAACATGGTAATACTTTGTATTTTAATCTATTACTTTGTCCAATGAATGTTATCTATTACCTTGTTCGTTGTATGTTACAAAACGCCGAGTTGGCAATTCTCACGGTCTTATTAAGTAGGACGTCTGAAAGTCAGAAAAATAACGCCTTTGGTCATACTTGCGCCCTCCTGTAAAGAGAGGCCGAACTAGTTATCGGTGCAAAATGACGTCACAACTAAAGTTTATAAAAACCCTTGACAGAGCGGTTTTGAAGTAATTAATTCCGTGGTCTCGTTACAGCTAAAGTAAAAGCACGCGTCTCTAACTTCGTATCGGGCGAATCTAAACTTAAAATTAAAACTTCTCTTTTTTTCTAGAATTTGTAGTCATAATACGCCTTTTAAAAGAATATAGGAAGCAAAAGCTTTCCTCGCGAGGTGACCAGTGATTTTGGAGATAAATTCACTTAAGAGTTTCCCCCCTCCCTTTTTTGCTTGGCTTAAAAGATTGTGTGTGTTGTGCAAAGTTTTGTGCTAAATTTGGATTACGTAAGAATTATTTTTTCCCACATCGGCCGGTAAGATGTTCAAAAATTCTGCTTAAGATTAACCATTGCAAATACATAAAAATCGTAACTCGTTCGCTCTCTCTCCTCCCTCAATAAGTAGTATGATAAATTATTCATTAAGGATAATTGTGTTTGGTTTATTTTTTTCTTGTTATCTCCTTATTATCCGTTTAATTTTGTAGCTTATATAATAAATAAAAGCTTAATATATAATTTTAAAAGACATAAGTCGTTCTTTTATTTCGTCATTCTAAAAGAAGATCGGTTTGAAACCCTTAGTGAAGTCCGAGAGGAAGTCAGTCTAGTAAAGAGAAAGCAGCGACGAGAGAGTAAGTCGACAATCCTTAGGGCAAACTAACGGCCCTGCTCCGACTGACGGAGGAAAACACAGTTGGCGAAACATCTTGGCTAAAATTACTAAAACCATTCGCTACCGAACAAAAAGTTTGTGTTCCCAGCAAGTGGCTCGCCGGTCAAAAGAGCAGGTGTGGGTTATTTGTGAGACGGAGCTTTGGCATTGTCTTATTTGAATTTGGCTGGCCATCCCCAAAGTCTCCAGATAGGAAAACCCGTTTCCGTTACACAAGCAAACCAAAATGAGAAGTACATATTACGTCGTTCGACGTAGAATACGGAACTAAAGACATCAATGACGGAAGTGAATTCATTTACGATAGGAATGACAGTAAATATGTCTGTCAAAGTGACAAGTATCTGCATTTTCGGCTTTGGATTTGTTTTTTTTTTTTTTTGGAAAACAAAACAAAAATATCACAACGAAGATGTCTCAACCACTCAACCTACTTTGATAATTTATTACTATATTGTTTAGGCGCTATTTTAAATTTTGACAGGTCCTATGTTCCAACGTCCCTTCATTCAAAATGTGTACACTCTTAAAGCAGATATAATAGACTCGTCCCACGATTTCAGTGCTCAAAACGGTGTGTATATGTACTTCTCATTTCCCTATACCTATTTTCTAATTAGATGATGGCTTCAAGAGGTTGTAAACATGAAGCAGACGCGTTTTGCTATGTTTGTGGTCAGTTTATTAAGACAAGAGGATGGTATAGGGGAGAAAAGAGATCCATGATATTTGCAATTCCAAGCATTTGGCGGAAACCCACTGACCACTCAAGCAACTGCTACTTTTGCATTGTGGACCCTTCCAAACGCCGTACTGGCAAAAATGCACCTGCTGTAATGTATCCGGATCTTCCTTCATCCATGGCGCCATTAGACAGCCCTCAGCTTCCATTACCTACTCCTCCTAAGATAGATCAGGCGTCTTCAATCAGCAACAGCGAGTCGGAGTGTGAAGGAAATATTGTAGAACAGATGACATGATCAATGTTAGAACGACTTAGTTAGAAATCTTGGACTCTGCAAGTCTAATGCTGAGATTTTGACCTCTAGGTTGAAGCAGTGGAACTTGCTGGATGAAACTGTGCGAGTCGTAGATCAGAGAAAACGTCACCAAACTTTTTCTAGCTTTCTCACCCATCTTAGATGGGCTCTGCTTTTGCCACGATGTGACTGGCTATTTGAGGCAATTGGAATCGCCTATAATCCAAATGAGTGGCGTCTCTTCATTGACAGCTCTTTAAGAAGCCTCAGAGCAGTAACTGCTGTATAATGGTAATAACTTTCCATCTCTTTCTCCTGGGTCATTCAGTGCACCTCAAAGAGGATTACTTTAACATCAAGACCTTGCTGAAAGTTTCGAAAGTATGACAAGTATGGCTGAGAAGGTCATCGGCGACTTCAAATGGTGTCATTCCTCATGGATCTGCAAACAAATTCCCATGTTATCTTTGTCAGCAGGGGCACCCAATGCACACTACAATAAGCGCGACTGACCACAGAGGACAGAGTTTTCTATAGGGGAAAACAATATCAAATGGGAGCCACTGGAAGACCCTCCAAAGGTGCTGATGCCATAAAGTTGGCGCTTATAAACAATTTGCGAAAGAGTCAGCAGCTATGAACACCTTGAAAAATTATTTCCTAAGCTATCTGAGGCGAAGGTCAAGCCGGTGTCTCGTAGGACCTCAAATTAAGAGATGCTCGACTGCGATGACTTTCCTAAAAAGCTCACCCGTTAACGACAAAATATTGGAGATATACACTAAATTATGAGACTATAATGGGGCAAAAAAATATTGAATTGATAAAAAAAAATTATATAAAATAAAAGGCAGTGCTCTTTAAAAATATATTTGGGTTTAAATAACATTCGTAATTTTGCTATAATAAGAAAAAAAGAAATTGTCTGAGAATGATTTAATATCTCCCTACCCTTATTTTTAAAGATATGAAGAAGTTCTATTAGAAAAAAGTATTTCAAAATTCCTAAATATGCCAAATATCAACTTTCTAGTAAAAATCGAAAAAACAACATTTTTACAAAAAAAATAAAAAAGTATTTTTTCATGTTTGGCTCATATTGTGTAATTTTGTAGAATTGCATTCTTTGGTTTCTACTTTGAAAATTTGTATTTTGGCACATTAGGGAGTTAAAGTATTTTTTGCTAATGGAGCTTCTTGGATCATCTAAAAATAAGCGTGTTTTATTCTCAAGACAATTAATTTTTTTTCTTAATTTATAGGCAAAACCACGCATTTTTAATAAGTTTGAATATAATATGTTTTTCAAGAAGCCACTTTTGGCAGAATTTTGAGAATCACATATCCATCTGAAAACTGGTACCTGCTGAAGTGTGAGTCGCTCCACACATCGATTACCAAATCTGTCGAACGTCCGTTTACAAAAAGCTGCCAATGCTGCGTTTTTTACGAGAAAAAAAAGCAGGTACTTTGTATTTTTCAAACATAATTTCAATTAATTTTTCCCTTTTTCGGAAAATAAGACAGGGTGATATTCGAATTCCGATTGTATGATCTTTTCGTAGCAATGATCCATGACTTTCTCAAAAAATTCCCAGTTTTCAATTATCCCATCTTTCATATAGCTATGTAATTCGAGGTTAGGTCTTGACGAATGCAATAAAGTCGTATTTCCAGTCTCTAGGGGTCTGGCTGATGTTGCCTCCCTCTTCTTTGACTTCTGGCTCTAACTTTTCATTATCAGAAGATACACCGACAACGGCCGGTATTTCTGCTTTCGGAGTATCTTCTCGTGCGTAGCCTACCCTAAGCGAGTGATGTCCAGGATCAAAAATCAAAGCCCCTATTTCGTCACTCCCGTATGGCATCCCCGACATTTTTTATGCTAATAAAATGCAAGAACTCGCAAACAAAACAATCTTTCAAAAACGTTCTTTAAAGATGTTTTTTACTGGATATAGCAATAAATAATTACAAATCATCCTAACCCCGTACTCCACCTAAAGGTTACTACACGAGGTTACCTATTCTAAGAACTATATGGATTCCATAACAATTGAAATATTCCTACTCTATATAACTAAATAATATACGTATGATTGTTAGCCCAAATCTAATTATCTCCCCTCAACACCGCTTCTTTCGCTAATTGACCTGCCCTCTCATTACCGACTGTACCTACATGAGCCCTAGTCCAAAAAAGTGTTACACTTCCTTCACACAACATATCCCAAGTATCTAATAAAAAATCAATCGGATTTTTTTAAAATTCCCTTACGCCTCTAATACAGATAAGCTATCTGTTATAATTCTCACGTCCCATATAAATTTTCCGCCCTAATATAACGTATTGCCTGATTAAACTGCCACAGATGAACACCTTAATGATAGATTCTAAGCATATTTGTTTTTATTAACGATATATACATTTTTGTTTATTTCCTTTGCTTTTTTTTTGCTTAATATATTTCCGTTTTAACCCTAGTGTATTACATAATAGTGTTACCTTATTTTTGTTATGTTTTAAGATATATATTTTTGTTTCTGTTGTTAATTAGCATTTATTTAAAGAATTTAATTATTTATTTGTTTCTAAAACTAAACTAATGCATGCATGTACTGTATTGCTTGACTTGTCCTATATCTTATAGATCTTCAGGATAAATAAATTTATTATTATTATTATTATTATTATTATTATTATTATTATTATTATTATTATTATTATTACAACTAATTCTGCCTGAAAACTATTGCAGTAATTCCCTAATTTAAACTTTTGATTATGTATTTCAATACCCCTGTTATAAACAACAAAAGCTACCCCTGTACCAACATAAACTCTCTCCAATTGAATGAATTGAGCGCCTACTCGTGCTTTTAAATGACCCGGTACTAATTATATTTCCATTACCATAATTAAACCCTCAAACGGTTTTTTATTATCGTCCCTACGAAATTTAAGTTCTCTCAAACATAAATCTACTGGTAATATACCCTAAATAACGCACGCCGCGTCTGCCGAAATAGATGAATACGCTTTCGCTGACCTAACCGTTAATAATCTTTGCGTCTCCATTATTTTTTTTTTGTTTCTTTAATTTTACACGCATCTGCCCATATCGACCCCCACATACAACATTCCCGGTTCTACAGCGCCCCTGTAAATAGTGCCTTCCGCGTTATCGTTTAAACGCCACATGACCCTGCTACCTTATTATTGCACGGTTATTTCTTACCCCAGCTGCTTTTAAAGCGTAATTTAACCTGAAAAATACAATGTATAATTTAGATAACTATTTTATAAGTCAAAACAAAGCTTTATTTATAAAATATTTTTTCTACAAAATAGCAAAATTATTGAACACGCTAAAATTAAGATAAAAATAGTTGCGAAAAACAAAAATTAGGATCTATGTCAACCATAGTTTAGTTTAGTTTAGTTTATTTTCATATTGTTTGGGCCAGTAACACTGGATACAATGTGTCAAAATACAAATGTAAAAAACAACAAACAAAATTTTAGAAGTAAATAATTTACAGAAAAACAAATAGAACAAACAAAAACGATAAAAAATGTGTATAGTCAAGAACAAAAATATTCATTAATGGAGTAATGAGATTTTTCTATTAGCAGCGCTCTAACCTGTTTTTTAAATTGTTTAATGCAGTCTGTGTTAGTGATTGTATGTGGCAAGCTATTATATACTCTTAGGCATTGAATTATAGGCGATCTCTTTGTAGCTGATAGGTGGTGCTTGCGTATCGTCAGTTGCTCTATATGGCGGATGGTATAAGGGTGATGTTTTTTGTATTTATTAAATAATTCCAAGTTTTGTTTCACATAGACTGCCGATTTATAGATTAAAATGCCGGGAAAAGTTAAAATTTTATTTTCTTTAAAAACATCCTTGCAACTGTCGCGTTATTAATGTTAAAAATCAGTCTTATGAGCCGCTTTTGTGTAATGAATACTCTCTCCCAACAGTTGCTACGCCCATATAATACATTGTACGAAGAGCAGAGTATGCCAACGCGTAGTAAATATCTACTAGGTCTTTTCTTTCCAATGTACATTTCAACTGATTAATAACATAATAAGCTTTATTCAATTGTGTGCACACGTTCGCTATTTGTTTTTTCCATTCCAGCTTATCATCTATTGTAACACCTATATTGTATGCACCATCCGTACAAGGAATATTTGTAATAATATCTGGGGTTTTGCGTCTATGGAAGTTTAATATTTAGTTTTATTTTTATTTAAAATAATCGGTTTGTTTTGCACCAGTCTGCCATATCTTGCAATGTACGCGTTATCATAAATGAAAGGTCCGTAGAATTTTCACCCGTTACTATTACCGTTACATCATCAGCAAACAAAATCGTGTGTCCATAATTAAAGTATTGACAGTGACTACAAAATAAGACTGCTTAATAATAATATTTCGAGCTTTCATGTGACTAAATTGGCCAATTATGTCGGAAAAGTCCAAATTCTTGACCAATTCGTTCCCAATTGCTAAAATTACTGTATGGTTAAAATAGCGTTGGTCTGTTGTGCTCTGGTTCGCTGGAATCGTATAAAAAGATTTGTGATTTGTTTTTAAATTATAGTGTTTTAGCATGGTTGGGGTATATAAATAAATAGTTAAAATATAAATCTTTAATTTAATTACTATTGGTTAGAATAATTAGATTTAAGTTATTGTTAAATTTAGAATAGATATACTACTGTTGTTTTGTTTGTTTTTAGATCCTTACTTCTATCCTCTTTCAACTTCAAATTCATGATGTCTGAGGAAGAAAGCAACGTTACCTTGTGCATGGTTTGCAATAAGTGTCGAAAATTATACTTGAACCAAATAATAACGAAGACGGGGACATATCAGTATATCTATAAGCGTTCACCAAACATTTTGATTAAAGTTCATTGTTTATTGTCGTTAAATACCAAATGTTTTACGATGTTTCACGGCTCGCCATTTATCCGAGAGTATACAAACAAAGCAATTGGCCCACTCCAAACGAATTTATAATAATGCCAACGCGACCATTATTAATTGATAATTCATGAGTAAGCAAGCATAGATAAATATGCATGTAATGTGCGATAATAAATAAGCTCGCAACTCTTTGTATTTGACTGTCCGTGTATGTGACGGCCTCCGTTTATAGCGCAATATGTTTTATTGTAATATAATCGCTAAGTAATTTCTGTTTAGTGCATGTTGGCGAAAATCGACGCAAAATGGCACGTTTTATAATACAGTCTGTTTGGCGTTTTTATCTTTTAATAATATCCTACGTTTCTTATCAAATTAAGTAACAGAAAACTAATATGAGGTACAATAAAAACAGCGTTTGATTAAGTTTTGTCGTAATTTCATTTCGTACACACGGCGCCTATATTTAAGTGCGGAAACATTAGAGCAGTAAATATTATTAAGATACGGCGATTCAAACACAATATTGAACCTATCTTATAGCGGATGCGATTGCTTATGAGGCGCGGGATGAGTGGCAGTTCTAGAATTAATTCTCAACATCCGTTCTTCTTATTCATTGATTTCATTATCCGTTGATGGATTAACATATCTTTTTTTAATCTTTTAGCTTTTTTTTTGTCTGTGATATTTTGAGTGTGATTTGGTTTATTTTATATCCGGGAGATTAAAAGCAATTAGATCAATTCAGAATAGTATAAAATGTGTATTTTTCAATTCATCCACGAAGTTTATACCTGCAGAAATACATTAATTATTTCACAAAATTTAAAAAGCATTGAGTTACCTAGATGACGGAAAAGCTCTGATCCGATAAGCCATTGAAAATTGCCCCTAAATGTATCGGGCTGAAATTAAAGCAAATGAATACTATTGTCACACATACTGTAAATACCAAAAATTAGCTCAATCGATGCCACCCCATTCGAGATATTGGCATAAGGGTGGAAAAATTCAATATTTTTTTTTCTCAGGAATGACTTAAGCTATCACGTTCAAAAAAATTATGCAAGTAAATGCTGATTATGGGCGTTTTACAAAAAATCAAAGATTAATTCCGTTCAGTCAGTTCAAAGTTATCATTATTTTCCTCTTTTTAGGGGTGGTTCTTTTGAGTTTGGTTTAAGGTACCAACTTGGCTTTTTGTTATATTAGACTGTATACGTTTAGGTTATATAGATTTAGTAGATTTCTCAGACAAATATATAGATATAAGTAAAATATCGATTTGTTGATTGGCTGCAGATGCTTTTCTTTGCTTTCAGATATTCGCAGCGATTGGGCCTTTTGAGCTCTCTTGGCCACGCTGGTGAGAAATTGTTGGCCTAGAAAGAAGAGAGAAACGGTTTCTGACGCGGAGAGGACCAAGGTGTGCCAACTGGAAACAGCAGAGCTATTGAGACTGGCCGAGTTTAGACTGCTTCAAAGTTATAAAGTGTGGATGCCGTCGCTACCTGAGCGACAGTCCAAGTGCCACTTGCAGTTAGGGATACCTCGACGAAGTAGCCGTTTTCGAGGGGATCACCGGACATAACCGCCACGTACGCCAACAGAAGATCAACTCGCCGAGACAACGCCCAGTGCAAAGAACCAACAGAAACCGCAAGTTTACCGTCTATGTATATTATTTCTTTATTTGTTATTAGTTGTAACTTCAAAGCCATATTTTTCTTTGTCCTTTGCTTAGATTTCAATAATTTCAATAACTAAATAACGTTTCAAGGGGGGCCCATTTACCTTATCTTTTATTATTGCTTTGTCGTTTTTTTTTATTAAAGAATATATCTTATGCGTCATTACGTTGTAAATTGTTTTAAAAAAAACTGTTGTTAAAGTGAAACCAATATCTTTCATTCATATCAGGTAGTCACTGTGTTTGTCCTATACAAAATAAAACTATTACTAATAATACTGCTTTTTATTTAAATTTATATTAAATATTCACTAAACTTCCTCGTTTCCTGCACCACCTATAAGTTGAACAACAAATTTAAGGTAAGTATATTGTATATTTATAGCAAACCATTACCTTTTATATATCAGGTATTTAGTGAACGTGCATTAATGATACTGTTTCCTTATCACAAGTAATCCAAATAGCTTGCATTAATTGAGGTTAATAATGAAGGTGTGATAGCCATTATAGAATAGTAGTAGCAAATCTTTTACTTACCGCAACTGCATATATTCTTTGGTTTACTACTTCAGTTTAGTTATCAGCTGAATTTTTGCTGAACTTTTTACTTACGATAATTGTATTTTTATTTATGATTATTAAATTTTTTTCTCAGTGTAGATATTTTCACTTTAATGTTCTTAACAAAGTGGACATACGTGAATAGTTAGGCAGTGCTTATTTGCGACATAAAATTAAGTACAACGAAGATGTGGAAAAAAATCGTCATATTTTGCGTCGGTTAATTATGTGTATAAAAAACAGTGAAATCTTATCCTATGTTGGACAGCCAAAATTTGAAAAGTGAACTTCAGTAATTTATGAGCGCGAGGACATGTGTGACGTAGGTGTAGGTGGTGTTTTGCCGCTTTTAGTGTTCATAACACACAACAACTTAAAAAAAGTTTTGACGGGAACATATGAACTCTTGGATATTATTTGTACAATCTCCATGTCGACAGCAGAATGTGAACGATGTTTTTCCACCCTCAAACGCATTGAAACCTTTCTGAGAAGCACAATGCCAGAAGATCGACTTAACGCATTTTTACAACAAAGTCATACACGTCTTTTCCAGCATGAAAAATAGGAGAATGAATTTTATGTACAAAAAATAGGCAAGTTCTTATATTGTGCCCACCGTCTTTCATAACTCACGAGCCGCCACTGTACTAAACAAATTTGTACAGTGTTTACAGTTAATGACTTTAGAATAAATATCGACAAGGCTGCTTTCGGACCCAATGTCTAGAACAGAGGTTACCAACTCAAGTGACATTGCGGGTCACAATGCGTGGGCCGCATGTACATTTCACATATACCGAGTGTTTCAACCTATAGGTCCCTGGCTATAATTTTTTTTTTAATTAAGAAAATAATTGGTATAAAAAGCAATAATATTGTATAGTTACTAGTAGTTTATTAATTTAACAATGAGAGATTACGCAAACCACAATTGTAGTTAATTTAATGTAAATATTATGCTCAAATTACTTTTTTCCAAACCTAGCCCACACTTTTGTAAACAGATTCTGTGATCTAAGCATTATTATTATGGCGAAATTTTCTACCCATATAGCAGTGGCGGCTCGTGGTCGGAAACGTAGGGTTCACAAAATCAAGAACATGCAAATTTTTGACTAAAATCCAATCATTTTTTCGTACATGTCCTTCTTAAATTTTCTTGTAAAGTCTCTAAATTTGCCCTTTGTAGTTTGCGTCAAATCAAGTTCTGGTTTTGGTCTGCCCATACTTTTAACTTGAATTTTTTGTTCTTAACTAAACGAATTAAAATTGTCTTTCAAATATTGCACAGTAAAACTGTTCGCATCCATAGTTCTTATTAATATATTGTTTAGTGTTTACTTACAATACTACTTTGTTTGTTTTGTGTGCATTTCATTATCTTTTTTACGTACTGTATATTTCATTTCATTACTTTTTTCACGTACTATATATATTCTTTTTTGTTTGTCGGCTGCACCAAAGCGCATTAGTGGCGGCTTTGCTTTGTCGGCTTTTTGCAGAGGGATTTAACGATGCGGCGTAGTTTTTAACTGCGGCTGCGCTGTTGCAATTTATTTTTTTTTCAAAAAAAATCAATTATTATTTGTATCTTTGAGGGAAATGTACGTTTTTTGGGAACGGTTAAAGATTTACGAGTTTAAGTTTGTGATCTTATGTGCGCGGGTTTAATAGACGTATTGCTGTAGATGAAGTATCTCAAATGAACATTTAAATCAGTGTTTTAAATAAAATAGATAGTTTTTTTTAACAAATATATTGTCTAATTTCCTTTTTTTTTACAAAGTTAAATTTAAGATATTTATAAATTAACACTAAGTATTTAAATTGTTACAACCATTATTATTTATTTATTTAATTATATCAACTTTTACAACCTACAATTCTTTGAAAATCTTCTTATACCTAAAACTAAAATATAAAATTAAATTTAATATAGACCTGTATTAATTACTCATCTAAACTGCACGAGTGTGATTAAACATTGAGGATTGGCTTAATATCAGTAACAAATTAATAGCTTAATATATTAAAATTTTTAAATTCCAAGCAAAAGAAAACAACACATGTGGGCCACCCCGATATCTATACCACACTGGCTCTCTTGCTCGCACGTACGAAGCAGAGAGCCAGAAAACAAACAAAAAACCTGGAAACAAATCCGTCCAATACGGAAAAATATAGCAATAGTGAAATAAATAATATAATGTTATATATAGTCACGAAAATTCTGTTAAAACTTAAAGTATAAAGAAATACACCGTTATCCTAAAATATCAAAACAACTTTCAAATGAAAATAACATTAAATTAAGAAATTTATTCAGATAATTGTTTTTTTTTTTTAATAGAAAACTACAGCAGTATGTTATTTAATAAATTAAAATAATTACGCATCCTTGGTTTTATTATAAAACTGTCACCAACAAACAGTATTAGTTCTTATGACCTGTGAAGGGTGAGTCATTCATAAACAAAATATATATAATATAGTTTATCCGTAAAACACGATATCTGAACGTTGATGTCGATCGATTTGTTAACGTGACCCGAGAACGCAACGAAAGCGAGCACAGGAGCACACTCAATTTGTGCACCGTTCATATGGAATCTGCCGTATCCCTCCCCACCACCGCTACGTCCTTTATGCGGCTAGGCATTGGATAAAATCAACGTAGTCCCGCCTACTCGGCGCACGTGCTCCGTCGTCGGTCGCTTGCTCGCGATGTACACACATATGTATAGAAAGGAACGTCGCGTCGTTTATTCGTTTCGCTGCGTTATATTTCACGAATATATTAAGATCAAGTAATAGATTTTATTAGTTTGTAATTGACGATTTGTTTTAGGGGGTTCACGTGCTCATGTGCTCCTATACAGAAACCGCCACTGCCATATAATTATGTTCAATAGGCATATGTGATACAGTCATTGTTGTATGCAGACTTTGAGGTCATCGGATACCCTTCAGATAAATTTAAACAAATCCATGGTTTGAAAGCTTCAACTAAACAGATTACATATCGAAATCCCGATTTCATTAACTCGAATACGCCATTTTTATATTATTTATTTATTTATTAATTTCATTATTTACCTATGCGAAATCCCGACCGTCTGTGAGAGGGTTCTATTTACATGTAACTTGAAGCTACATATCAATTATTCATCCCGAATAAACCAATATATATATAAAAATTAATATTTTATTGGATGAGCATATTTACATATCGAATTTCATACCAAACCTAATATTACCGAATTAAAAATTCCCATTTTGAATAAATTCGCGCAGATTTATTACATACACACATCTCTGAAGCCGTATATATCCATTTTAATTTCCTATACGGATAATTGAATATTTTATACGTATTTTATTTTATTATGACTAAATGGGCACGGAGAGGGGTTTATTATCGGCAACGGCATAATCGAAAAATCAATTTTCAACAAAAATACCGCAGCGCCGAACCAATTGAATATATGTATGTATGTATCCCCCGTTTAAAAGCAGGAATGCAACGCACGCCTGTGTATATTCGGTCTACAAAGGAAAACACCAGCGCGGAACACAACAGAACACAAAACATTATTTAAATTATTTAAAACATTAATTAATATCGTTGATTGAAAACAAAATATTGGAATAACTGAGTGCAGTATAAATCAAAATTGAAAATAATTGAAATAGTTCCTCTCGCTCGCATTACAAGTGTATTAAATTCTGGAACGGACAGACGTAGAGGGTGAGGGAAGGAGAGAGATAGCGATAGCGACGGGAATTCTCCGCGATTTATCATTTTATCCGGGCTCGAATTATAATTAAAGCTAATTTAATTAATATTCTACGTCTCACCGCATTACGTTCACAAGTGCCTACAGAAACTAAATACAGAGGCGGTAAATTAATAATAAAGACCCAGTGCACGAATTAACTGCAATGTAGGTAATACTTAGCTGCTATTCCATGATAGGTATATTGTCGCGTAGTTACTGGATTGAATGATAAATTAATAATAAGTTAGTGTTGCCAAATTCTGAACTGTAACTGCTCAAACATTGACGAGGGAACTGTAAATCGCTGATTCTAATGAATCTAATTTGCAAGCACAGTTTCTGTTACTGCGGAACTTCAACTTTAGGGGGTGCCATTTTACTTTGAAATCCGCCCCAAATTTCGTTTATCCAACATAGTTATAAAATATAGTTATATAAAATCAATGGCCACGGGGTAAGGGAAAACCATGGCAAAACCATGGCTTACTCTGGGAGAATGATATAAATATACAGTAGCCTACGGTAGATCTGACCATTTGCTTAACTTTAGTCTAAGGTAACTTGATTTTTTTTAAATAGCAGCCTATATCTTTGCTTATGCTAAATTAATTCTCTCAATTCATACTAAACATTTGTAATAATAATAATAATAATAATAATAATAATAATAATATATTTGTCGTAGGTTGTAATCAACATAGACATGTGCAATAAATAACACGATTCACATACGCTACCCTACATTTAGGGAGAAGGAGGAAATAATGGACATCAAGTAACCTCTATGAATCGAAATTCGAACTGCACCTTATAGTTCTAATTGTTGCGGTTTATAAATTCCTCAATAGTATAAAAACAATACTCATAGATAAACGATTTTAACATTTTTTAAAAGCATTTAGAGAACCGGCTGATCTTATACCATCAGGTAGTGCATTAAAACAAGTTACACACCTATAGTATGGGCTACGTTCATATAGTGATGTTTTATGAGCTGGTACACTTAGTTGATTTCTTGAACGTGTTGTCATAAGATTATAAATATCTTTATTTTTAACAAATTGGCTTTCGTGACGTTTATAAAAGAGTAAAAGCTCATATAAGTACAGTGACCCCAGAGGCATGACTTTTAATTGTTTAAATAATGGTCGACATGATTCTCTAGTCGATGCTCCCATCATGCATCTTATTAGGCGCTTTTGATGGATAAGCAATCTGTTTGCCCAAGGCGCCGATCCCAGAAAACAATTGCATATCGTAATCGCGATTCAGCATATGAAAAGTAAAACATACGCAAGGCGCCCACACCGACTGCAGTCTTCAAGTTTCTGAGGCCATAGTACGCCGCACAAAGTTTTTTTTCTATTGTGTAACAATGCTCTTCAAATTTTAAACGACAGTCAATCTCCAATCCTAAAAACAACGCTGACCTGCTCTCAGCGATCGACCTGCCATCACATCGAACGTAAAGACTGCTAACAGCATCAACACCAGCGCGAAACTGTATTAATTTTGTTTTTCCAGAGTTTAGTAAAAGTCGGTTACCTTCACACCAGGAGCGCATATCTGAAATAGTTTTTGTCGTACTGATAGCAACGACATCAGCGTTGGGATTAGCGATACAACAGCTGGTATCATCAGCATATTGACTAAAAGTATATGCAGGTAATGACATATGTTTTAAGATGTTTTAAGATTAAGATGTGACAAAATCTTAAAGAAGGAAAGTTGTTCTATATCTAATTTCCTATTATGTGGCTTAGAACAGGGGTCGGCAAACTTTTTTATGACAGGACCAAATCGTAACGAAAATTAAGTTCAACGGGCCAGGTTGTAAACTCTAACGTGTATATTTTTTATTAAGTGTTCCTCTGTGTTATATTGAACCGAAAACAATGTACCAAAAAGTTTCCGTCGTATCATAGAGGGTGTTTAAAAATTACTGACTTGTCAAAGAATCTTAAAGTTACAAAACTTTTTTTTTCAAAAACACCCTGTATATTCTTATATTTTTCTGCAGCATTCCCTATAGGCTTCAGTGGTTTTATTTTAAATTATTCCTATTATTTCTTCTATTCTAAATGACATTACAATAAATTATTATTGCTAGTAAATATTATAATAATCATCCTTTTATATGTTAGTAACCAGAAAAGTACGCAATATATAAATCAAACAGTAAATATTAAATATTAAAAGGTTATCTTCATCTGGTTCGCATTTTACAAAATGAGGCAAAATGCGAACAAAAAGTTAATAAAGTGTTTGTGTGATATAAGAATTTACAGAGGATTGAAATAGCTACATAATGGAATCTTTGCAGACGATGTGGTAATAATAACAGACAGTGAAAAACAAAGAAAATTTGAGCATATGAAAAGGAAACATGGTAGAAGAGGGCATGACAATAAACATAGAAAAAAGCTAAAAATCCTCGAAAACCAGAATGTTGAAACTAAAATTGAAATAAATGATACTAAAATAGAGCAAATGAGAAATTTAAATATTGAAGAGTATCATTGGAAGAAACAGGAAAACAAGATGCTGGAATAAACGATTGATAAAACAATCAAGTACTACGCAATAAACCAAAAAATTATTAATAAAAAAGACAAAAAAGACAAACCTATAGTAGTGTTATGAAGAAAGCCGAGAAAAATAAGATTCCACAATTTTAGGGCATTTGGAAACACATCTCAGTAGTTCAGTACCTGCTACTTTTGAAGATTTGGGCACCTTGAAAACATCTGACCAGAAAATTTTGAAGTAAAATAGGATCCATTTTTAGGAATTCTAATACAATCTAGATCACAAGAAATGAATTGCGACATATTTTTTTGTAATACTTCAACGAATGTTAGTATCTTTTTATTTAAAATAATTTGAAGGGACGAAAGTTCAGTTGAGAGGGCATAAGAAACAGAAGCAATAATTACTATTAATGGACGGAACGATTGTGGATTAATTTAAAAAAATATTAATAATTTCTCTGAGTCCTAAAAATCTCAATAAAACTTTTCCACTATTGCACCATCGAACTGGCGATGGTTAACTCGCCGATAGCCAATAAAGTTAACCACTTCCACAACTGGTTCAATAATGCAAAATAGATAGAGGTGTTTGATGAATTATACAATGACTTATTCAAAGCTTTTCACAAAACAAAAATACTTGGGCAGTATCAACAATGACTGTTGACTCATCAAGAACTAACAAAAACCACTAGACATTTTTTGTCTTCTCCATTAAGAAGTGTATTGTGATATTCTCAATTTATCTGACAGTCGCTTGAGCTGAGAGGTCAACAGAAAAACAAAACCCTCTTCTTTGGACACACTTCTTCAGCTTTATCGCAAATCTATTCATGAATATATCAAATTTAATTCTAAATAAGGTTAGAAGAATATTATGGAAGTACGCCGAAAGCGTTCATAGTAAATGAATTAACCGGACTTATTTACCGCGGACATCAGTTGACTATCAGTCGGTGAATAGTAGATGTAGATACCTCCCGATACAATAATTTCGTAAACCCTTATTGTGGGTGAGAAAAACTATCGGCAATAGCTGAATTAACCGCTTGGTACTTACAACTTGCGCGGGCCGGATTGAAATACGCAGCGGGCTGGATTTGGCCCGCTGCGTATTTCGCTGGCTTAGAATAAAAAAACAGTTGAGCATCAAATGTGATACAGCAAATACATACAAAATTTTAAATATAATGTACTCAATTTTATTAGGTATTTTAAAATTCTAATTCTCTTTAAAGAAAGTAGTTCTCAAACGTCATGCAGATGTCACTACTTACCGGAATCTGGTGTAACATTCAATTCAATGTAAATGTGGATGATTCGACAGGCCGTATAAAGCAAACTGTCTAAAGTTATCAAGCAAGTCGTGGGTAATTTAATTCATACCTATTAGATATTTATACCGGGTGTTCAGCCTAAGATGCAACGGTCCATAGCCGATTTATTATTGTTTTTTTGGAAAAATGTTTCAAGTAAATGTTGCCTGCAATCATATTCTACACATTCTAAAATTAGTTTTAGTAATGGCGGACTACAACCGGTTGTAGATACTAACTTTATTATTTTAAATGGAACACCCTGTATATTATTGTACTTTTGAATTCCTTGTTAAATTTAAATAACAATACGTTAGGCATACATTGGGGCATACACAATAAAAAATCGCCTATAGACCGTTGCATCTTAGGCCGGACACCCGGTATATCATATATCAATAATAACACAAATTTTACTTACACAGAATATAAATCAGAAGCGTTTAATCTCAATAATACTATCCCCTATATTCCTTAACTCGCATAAAGACCAGATTATGTTTGCTATATACGCCCGATTTCTTCACTATTTGCACTGGTAGGTATATACTTACTATACGTATGGATATACCCCTGGCGTGGGGTTGTAGATCGTGGGAATGACACCGCTTAGGAGGGTTGTCCGTAACACCCTATCCCGATGTGTATAGCGGACAATCGCCACCTTATTATGCGAGGATGACGCGGTCCGATGATATTGTATTATGCAATTCGGTAACTTTTTACGCACCAACGATAGCCACAATGGAATTATATTTTAATCGAATTACAGCTTGATTTATACCCTCGAACGAGGATAATGCTGGCTGTCATTCCCACAAGGACCGGTTGTAAGAACAACAGAGAGTATCTACTGATGCCCTTGTGTGTGGTCAAGACAATTTAATGTCTCATTTATTCCTAGAAATGCTTAGGAACGAGTGTAAACCTGAAGAACCAGTTTGACCCATTTTAATTTATATTATTTCAGTTCTATACACTCTGAAAAATACGTGTGTTGGTTTAACAAAACGTTTTTCTTGCTATTTTATTCAGATTGAATCAAATATATATTCAGTAATTTCAATAAAAATTCGGTTGTAGAATAAACGTAAAATTTGTGTTAAAATTTTCATGTTGCCACAACTTAAAACTTATTAAAGGAATAGAAAAACTGTTGGAGCAAATGAATATTTTGTGTTGGACGCAATGTGGGTTAAAATAACATATTTTCCTATTCTGTCTAACACTGAAATTATATTGCGCATTGTTTTCAGCGGTTTTTGAACTGGGAAATCAAAGGTTTTCAACAAAATTGTCGGTGATCCACACATAACTTACTTTAACTAACGTATTTTTAAATTGTTAGAAAAAAATATAAAACTAAATGTATTTTAAAGTTAATTTATATTAAAAAGAGATAGTAATAGAACAAATAAACGCCAAGACATTGAAGATTTATCAAATTTAACAAAAACACCATTTTTCTGCCTAGGTAGAAAAATGGTGGTTTAGAAGGCCTTCTCAAGCAGATATTCCTTAATAATATTTAATATTTATATATATATATAATATAATATTTATGTTTGAAATTAGTGATGTCCCGAGAAATTGCTTTAAGGTTAGTGGGCAATGCATTAAAAGCTTTTATTGCTCTATCTCTGGGACCGTTCTCAAAAAATTTAGAAGAGTGCTTAGGAACAGCGTAGTCATTAAAAGACCGAGTCTGCATATTATTATAAAAGTCCTTGTTACGGATGAATATTCCATGGTTAACTGTCAAAAATATTATTAATTCATATATACATATAGAGGCTAGGTAAAGTTAGAATTTTAAATTCACGGAACAGACCCCTGCATGGGGTATTATATGGAACACCACGCATCATGCGAATTACGTACTTCTGCAAAATAAGAATGCTGTTAAAATGAGTAGATGAACCCCAGAAAATTACAGCATAACGCAAACGTGACTCTACCTGAGCGAAATAAAAACTTTTCAAAGAAATCATGGTAAAGCATTTTTTTTTTAATATTAATTCCATATCGGGCAGAGTTACGAAGTTCCGATCAATGCACGTCCCATTTTAAATTTTTATCTACTATTAATGCCGAAAAACTTTGTGAACTCGACTTGAGGTACTGATTTGCTGTTTAATTTCACGTAGAGACTGTAGTTGTCACAGGTTTCAGAAAAATTTATTGACCCAGTTTTTTTTTTTACTGTTAAGTATCAAATAGTTACTTGCACACCGTGTGGGCATATTAACGTATCGTTGAATTGAGAGCACATGTCAGAAACTGAAGTAAAGGGACACAACGCAAGCTGTGTCATCCGCATACAGGGACGTAACGCATTTTCCTAGGGATGCCGGCAAATCATTAACAAACAGCAAAAACAGGGTGGGGCCAAGTATGGAGCCCTGCGGAACACCACTAACAATCCTGGACGGGCTTGAAATATGATCTTTACTAGTAGAGTCCATATTTTCAA
This sequence comes from Protaetia brevitarsis, assembly GCA_004143645.1. Lineage (NCBI taxonomy): Eukaryota > Metazoa > Arthropoda > Insecta > Coleoptera > Scarabaeidae > Protaetia > Protaetia brevitarsis. The sequence goes on from RXPK01000105.1 coordinate 830,718, forward strand.
CTGTAGCAGTTACGTGATATCTGTTGGAAAGATATGATTAGTAGTAGTAGAAGTTAATGTCATTGTAAGAGTTGAAATGTCTGAGTTTGAACTAGTATTTTTCCTTTGTGTTTTTGTATTAAAACTAAGAGTTTATTTATTTCAATATAGTCTATTTAGCTTGCCTGGACATAATTGCGGTTTTCTTGCAAAACATATGATACAATTTACACTTCACAAACTCGTCGACCATCACAGATTTTCATAAAAGCTATTGTTACGGTTTTTTCTTCACACCGGCATTATAGGTTCCGTGCATCGATTCGCCCGATCGACCGCTGTTCTATTCTGATCCCTTAATCTGTGTTTACATCTTTTCGACGTTAGAGGGTACCTCTATGTCCGTATTCTTGTTTTATTTATCTGTCTTCTGATTGGTTGCGTGACGTATTCTTCCTTCCGGCTTCCTGTTGGGTCTTGGTTGTTTGGACGCGTTCTCACGAGTAAATCTTCCTATCTTTGGGAATTTTGGTAATTTTCACGCATCTTTGGTTTTTGTTGGAAGGTTGCTTGAAATAATCATTGGCCGTATCTTCGTTTGTGTTTGAAGTGGAAAGTTCGTGATTATTACGGCGGATGAGGCTGATATTTTGGGATATAATTTGAGAACCACGCGTCTGCAAGCCATTTCTGTATTTGTTTCTTCTCTTCATCGAAAAACCTCGTTAATTAACGGTAAGCAAATCTTGTATTTCTATTGAATTCACTAATTTTGGGGTTTCTGTGTTTTTAGAGGCCTTTTTAATCCCCCTTAATTTTAACATTGGAATCTTCCCTTCGTTCTGTGTGAGGTGTTGAACACCCACGTGCGGCTGAGGACTTCTGCGACTTTTTAAGAGAGACTTTTCGGAGAACCTACCTTCCTTTGGAATTACACGGACCAGCTGGTTTCGGTTATTACCGAGTCGGCCCAGAGGCTACGATCTGTCTGTCTGAATAGGAGAGGATCTCTACGCCACACTAACAGCTGATCGGGGGCACAGCTAAGTTGCACGTTTCCTTTTTATTATTATTTATCTTTTTCGTGTATAAAATTTTCAATAGTAGATAACAACCCCCGATCATTTAGTTTTTTTTTTATGTTTTCTTACACGATACAGTAAATTATATATGTTATATCAAGGATCGGAGGGTGCTACATGTTGCTAATTCAATAAAATAGTTCAACTTTAGTATTCACTTATCTTTTCATTTATTTAACAAAGTCAAAATAATTATTTAAAACATATCGGCCTGTCATATACAGGGTGATTTATTCACCACTAATGTAATCGAGTCAAATATTTAGCTTTATTTTAGTTTTTTTTGTAACAGTAACGTTTTCTTGAATTTAAATTAACTCTTAGCTTAAGACTTTTCTTTGTATAACTGTATGTGAATTGATTGCGTTGGCCAAAGCGTTCGGTGTTCGAATCCTACCATAGGACTATTTGTTATTTTTAGAATATTTTAATTTATACTCATACTCGATAATAACGCTTAATAATACAGAGTATCGCATATTTATTTTCTGAATTTTATGTAAAAAACAATATTTATTTTCGAAATTTCATGTCAAGGTTAACAATATTTTCCTCCTTTATCTTTTTGTTAAATTTATTAATAAAATTTTAACTGTTTGTCAGTAAATACAACCCCTTATTTTTTTGTATGAATTAATTGCAAACTACTTTACCCATCGATTTTCATTTAACACCGTGGATTATCTTGGGGGCATGACAGGGTAAGTAATCCTAAGCAGGTGGCGCCGAAATTTTTATCCATCTTGGGTTTGTGTTACTATCAACCCACTCCCTCGCCGACGAGCCGACTGGCACCCTGCATGATCGCCGATTATCATCCCACTTATTCGAAGGTTTGTAAAGCGGAAGTGCATCACCTTTTGTTTTTATTTTGAATTTTTGGTTAATTTTGGTAATTTTCACGCATCTTTGGTTTTTGTTGGAAGGTTGCTTGAAAAAATCATTGGCCGTATCTTCGTTTGTGTTTGAAGTGGAAAGTTCGTGATTATTACGGCGGATGAGGCTGATATTTTGGGATATAATTTGAGAACCACGCGTCTGCAAGCCATTTCTGTATTTGTTTCTTCTCTTCATCGAAAAACCTCGTTAATTAACAGTAAGCAAATCTTGTATTTCTATTGAATTCACTAATTTTGGGGTTTCTGTGTTTTTAGAGGCCTTTTTAATCCCCCTTAATTTTAACATTGGAATCTTCCCTTCGTTCTGTATGAGGTGTTGAACACCCACGTGCGGCTGAGGAAATTTATTAATAAAATTTTAACTGTTTGTCAGTAAATACATCCTTTTATTTTTTTGTATGAATTTTTGCAAACTACTTTACCCATCGATTTTCATTTAACACCGTGGATTATCTTGGGGGCATGACAGGGTAAGTAATCCTAAGCAGGTGGCGCCGAAATTTTTATCCATCTTGGGTTTGTGTTACTATCAACCCACTCCCTCGCCGACGAGCCGACTGGCACCCTGCATGATTGCCGATTATCATCCCACTTATTCGAAGGTTTGTAAAGCGGAAGTGCATCACCTTTTGTTTTTATTTTGAATTTTTGCCTCGCGATTTTTCACGGTACTCTATCGTCGCTTTCGGTGCCGTTAAATTAGGTAACACTATTTTAAAAGATTAAAAAGTTAAACTGTAATTTTCCACTGTTACCAACGACTGTAAAAATTTCAAAATTTAACCCAAGTAAGTGACGATATCTTGTATCGATCAATCAAACACGATGTATACCCGGAGAGATTATAAAATTAAATTTAATAAAACACAAATTTAAATTTAATTCATTATTATTATTATTTATTTATTACTATTACAATATGTTTGCTACAAACCACTGTAGAACATGGAAGTTATCGATGATATTTTTCCTTTGTATAAATCAGAAAAATATTTGATACCTTTTTTGTAGGTAACACGAACTGCGGAAATAATGGAAACCGATCACCCAACACCCAACATCGATATGGACGACCTAAATGACAGTTCGTTAATATGTTGTGGTACACCGTACATACCTTTAGGGCTTGCCAGTCGGGGAGGACATCTCTTTTGCCTTTCAACTTCCAACGTATTGTTTTTATCATTAAATTGAATGTCATTTATTTACCAATCTCTTTTTTCCAGTTTCCAATTAACACTTTGCCACTTTTCAGTAGCGTGCGCGGTCGTCAAATGGCGCCATCAAACGGACAAACGTATTTTTAATTAACTCGTTTCAGCAGCGTCCTCGTCTTTTGCCATCTTCCGTGTTGGCGCCTAGAGCGTCAATCCGATTGGAAAAGCGCTAATTTATATTGATAGAGGTGGCGGCGCAAGAAAAATGCGTTCCGATTGTCATCGTCTGATGCGCGCGAATTATTTTTTTTTTGTGCGCGGCACGTTTTCATATTTACGTAAATATATTCTCCTCCAGTGGCGTCGAGTCGATTTACGCAACGTTCGGGGTACGGGATTTACGTCATTCCGGGCATTAAATCCGGGACATTAGTAAAGATTATGACGGGCGGCGCGTTCAGCGAAAGAATTAGACGGCCGGGTTCGTTGGAGCGCACTTTATGGAGGAGATCTGGGGCGATAGCCAACACGTGACTTCTGCGGCTACTGATAGCGACAGGTCACGTGGCGTTCGTATTGCCCCTTCAGATCCGATTACAGATAGTCCATGCAGACGCACTATATGTATGAATGTTTAGGATATAGAAACGCTAATGTCGTCCAGACCAACTCGATGCGTTCGAAACAGAATTCGATTTAAATGGAACTTGGGGCGGCGCACAGTGGTCCAGGGCCGGCAAAAAATCACTTTTGACAAGTATGAAATCTAATGATATATTTGCCGTAAATAGTTAGTTAAATGTTCAAACTTCATGAAAAATGCTATTTTGCAATATTTATTCGTAATAAAATATGCAATATCCTCGCTCAAAGTTGACGTAAGTAAAAATCCTGAAATAACCACATATTTTTGTTAGAATTAATAATGCTGTATTTTAATAAGTTGTTATCTAAGGTGAATATAACTTCTGGATTATGTTCTATGGTCCTTGTAGTTTATATGACTGCTAAAAAAAAATTGATTTCATTTGTAAAATGCTTGATTTTATCAACAGTTTTCTAAATACTACATTTATACTTGAAAAAAAGTTCAGGTAGACTTTTAGTGGTCATCGGCAATTATCGACAAGCTGATTTTTACATGTACATGATCTCTAATGCCTCTAGTATAATGTCCAAAAAGAATCAGCTGCTCCTTTTTGCTCCTCTCCGAGAAAATCACATTTAATTGCGAGCATGTCTAATAAAGTTAGCATTCGCCATTGTATTATGCAGCCGACAATGTATCTCGATATATCTATAGCAACATTTATATTTCTCTGTGTTTATGTCAATTTGAAGGTGTGTATATGTGTGTACTTGTATATAGGTATCTTGGTCTATTGATTTTTAATTTCAGAAGCATGTTTTTTTTTATTTCACTTATCTGCCCACGAAGGTATTTATGTATTGGAAGTAAAAGCCATATTTATTCTAAGAATGTCTATATGGCATTTTTTTCAGATATACTGTAATCCTTAAACGGAAATGTAGATTTAGTTTGGAGATATATTACCTTTCTTTCGTACTACAAAAAAAAATCGTTTTTTTCTAATTTGGTAAAATGTTTTTCAATTATTTTGCAATGCATGTTTTAGCTCATTCTTTGGCTATATTTCCAGTGCTTCTGACATAGAAATCACAGAAAGTGGTGCAAATGTATCACTACAAGATCTTAAACGGATTACGGAAAAATCCCAGACCAGCATCTACATGATATTGTCGACCTAAAAAATTTGAATATGCGAAAGAAAAAATTGATAAAATTAATGCGGAAGTTAAAGCTGTGAACGATCAAATTCGGCGTAACAGTAATAATGCTTCTAGAATACCCCATTAGAGTGACATTTTACAATGCTTGATGGAAAACTTGCGCAAGTCATAACAAATACATCATCAGCATGCAGATGAAGCTACATATGCAAAGTTACCCCAAAAGAAATGAATAACCTGACTCGTATTTATCAAAAGCCTGTATCAGAATAATGTTTTAAATTAGATCTCTCACGCGCGTATAAAATTTATGGAATACATATTACATATATCATATAGAATACCGATACAAAAATGGTCTGCTGTAATACTAGAACAAAAAACAATGACAGATAATACAAAGGAAAAGATCCAAGACAAATTAAAGAAGCAAATGGGGATTAAAGTAGATTTTATGCAGCAAGGTTTAGGAACCAGCAATGATGGCAATACCGCTAGTTTTTTTCGAAATCCACAAATGACTACAGCTATAACAGGCGTTGATGTAGAACTAATTGAAAGATTTAGCGCAATGTTGCAAGTAATAAGTAATGCAGTAATTGATTCCGATAAATTTGAAAAGTACGCGCGTGACACTACAGAATTATATGTAGCTAGGTATAATTGGTACTATATGCCTGTAACCGTTCATAAAGTTTTAATTAATGGCAAAGATATAATAGCCAGAACTGATTTACCTGTGGGATTATTGTCAAAGGAAACACAAGAAGCCCAAAATAAAAATTATAAAAAGTATAGAGCCCACCATTCGCGAAAATTTTCTCGTAACGCAACAAATGAGGACATTGTGCATATTCTGCTACTAACATCCGATCCACTTATTTCAAATGTGAGACGTTTGCCTCCTAAATTTTTTTTTGAATTTCACGAGGACGCTAAAGATTAACTCCGAAATGATTTATAGATTATACCCTCAAATTACTCTCTATGGATATACTTATGAATATCCAGTTGGTCTGGTATTGGGCTTTTCAGTGCTTTTTTGAACTGGTTAAAGTGTTTTTGCCATTTTTATTGTTTTTTATGTAGAAAATCATTAATTTCATTACTGCACTGATGTAGGTATGTGAATCCCGTCAGATTTGTTTTAATTTTTAAAAATCTTTGCTTAATTACAATAACATTCATGTGTTCTGGGGTACCTAAAAAATTTAAATTGATGCATTCTAAACATGCTATATACACATATACGTATATACACATACATGTATGTACATATGATTTGTTTTACGATACGGCTATTTGTTTAAGAATGATGAGCGAATGTAGTAGTTTTGGGACGCAATAGCAGTTCCTCTTACTTTGGACTACATACTTTCTGACTAAAACCATATTCTCTTATTCAGTATCATTTCTCTACTATTAGTAATTAGTTCAGTTATGTATTATTAAAAAATATCTAACTATTTCTGTTTGTTTATAATAATGTAAAACATTTTTAACCATGGCAAGCGGTTATAACAATTCTTCTGAATATTTTCTCATTTTCTGAATATTTTGCCGTTTCATATTATTATCATTGCTATTATTATTGTTAATATTATTATATGTATGTATATTTAACTAAAATAGTTGAAAAAAAAACGTTAATGAATAGAAACTGCAATACCTAATATTATTTGAATAATTTATGTACTTCCGCCAATAATTACCTCGTGATTTTATATTTAATCTTTTTTTTCTTTTATGCAATTCAAATCGCCTATATTTAATCTCATTACCCTGAAAAAATTATTAAAAAATTTCAATTCTATCAAAAGTTACAGATTTATTTCCGCAAAAGCGCGTTTCTGGACCACTGTGCGGCGTATTGTATCGAGAGACAATTATTTTGTATTCTACATTAACTGTATTGATAGACAGGCTTCTTTCATTCAATACAAAATATACCTCAAAGAAGTATGTACAGTAGTTTTCAATACAGTAAATAACAAAGGAATGTTTTTCTTATTACTGCAATAACAATTAAATATGGGAGTAGGGGAAACCCGGGCAAAATGGTATACTGTTCTCAAAATTAGACACAATTTTAACAGGGATTTTTTTACAATAACACCGCATATAAAAACAGTACTGCAGAACATGTAACTTTATTAAAAAATATATATAGGGGAGGGTGGGGCAAGATGGGGCCACGAGGCATGGTGTGGACATCGTCTTATCTACAAAACGACAGTAAGCATCTGTCAAATAATAGCAGTTCTAATATTGACAAGTGCTGTTTTATGTTTTTTGCAATTAGTGCCGTAACCATACCATTTATTCCACTAGTGCCGTAATAGGGTCTATTACAGCACTAGTTGCGTAATAGAAATGGAACATTTAAGCAGATTTATTTTAAGTTGGTCACATTGCAACAGAAATGGAGATGTCAATATGACATTTTGTAAGCAAGTTTGAAGTTATTATATTAAAATTCATTGTAAGATTTAATATTTTTAATTAATCTTTGAAATAGTATAACTATTATAAACATTTATATTAACGTTTGAATTATCTTTCGAAGTGATAGTGATACCGTGTGCAGTAGAAACATTCTGTTGAAAATTATCGTTCTCTGCGATAGTGATATTACTTCTGTTGGAGTACTCAAACTGTGAACCATTCCCAGAAGTTCCAGGTAGATTCACATTATTTTCCTGTGCAAACATATTTCCAACATCAATTTTATTTTTCATAGAAGAGGCAACGTAACCTTCAGCAACAGCCGTGCTTTTCCAGCCACCTAATCGTTTTATAGTTAAAATATCACCTCCAGTATTTGCTATATGTGTCGCACTGGATCTTCTAAAACAATGTCTGTATAAAGATGAGGATCTGGTAAATAAAGAAAACTGGCAATTTGTTTAGGAACATTTCCCATGGTGTTAATACCGATAGGGCTATTAATTAAGCAGCCATGACGATAAGTTAGAAAAAAAGTTTGTGAGTAACTGTTTTAGGCCGCAGATTATTATATTTTTTTATAAGTTCGATGCAGTTTACATCAGTCACTGCGAACATTCTGGGTACATTGTTTTTTTTTTTAGGTATGTTGACTATAATGGAATCGGAATTGTATTGAAGATCTTCCACACATATATTAATTAATTCTTCTCGCCTACGGGCTCCATTATATCCTATTATCCTAAAATAACCTAGAATATAAAGAATTACAAAAAAGTAACGAAATAAAATCAACACTAACCTTATAGTTAAGTATATTTATCATCTGCTTGTTTCAAAAATCTATGAATATCTCTTTTTCTAAAATTTTAGATTTTTTTGTTGATAACCTTTATATAGCCGTTTTAATAATGCTTGAAGTTTCATATATTTTGATATATCCACATTTCTATGTACATTTAAACACGATCTTAACATCGAATAAATCGACCATAATGATGACGATTTATAATCTTTACGTAGCATTTCAAAATAAGCAAGTAAGACGTTCTCAGAAATATGAAGAATTTCCTTTTCTTTGCACCATTTTTCAAATTTTTGTATCGCTTTTGATACATAGTGTACGATTTCTCCGGAAGTAAATTATTAATGGTTTTTTTCAGCAATTTGCCGTATTTCAGCGGAGTGCATGAAAAAGTTGTAGAACTCATATATTAATATTATATATAGTTACTTTAGTAATATAATATATAACAATTTCAAAAATGTGTCAATTTTAAATTAACTTGTCAATTTAAATCTTGTGCCAAACCAAGGTGACAACTGGTGACAACCGCCACAAAATTTCCCTAGATTATCAAATTTTTCTCGTTTTGCTTTTACAAAAAGAGAAATTTTAAAACTAATTGCAAAAAATAGCATAAAAGACACGTTTCATTTGACATTAAAGCACTCATTCAGTTAAGAAACTCTGAATTCGTACTTTGAAACGTCAAAATGAAACTTGTCTTTTAATATACTATTTTGTAATGTAGGAAACTTTACTGTTCGTAATAACAAAGTTATTGCTGTATGTGCGTGAACTTTGCAATTTCCAGAATTTCGTTATTATTTTGATAGTGAGTTCAACGGCCAGTATCGGAAGCATAAGTAAATTATTTACAACTACACCTTTTTGTGCTTATTAATGTATTGCATGTATTGTATTGTTCTATAGTGTGTTATTTGTTTATTTCAAATATTTAATATGTTATTATAACATAACCAGAAAATGTCCCAAAGAGGCAAGATGGGGCTATTGGTGTGGGGCAACATGGGGACATCATTATCTCACTCTTCAGTCTGATCCATATGCCTGGATATGCCATTATGCTTTCTCGAAGACATAATGCCTATTTCTCATGTTAGGAATAAAGTACAGGTTCAATCAAAACGTAACAAGGGAAAGACAACAATCCTCACAAGCGCTACGTATAAAAATCTGCTACAAGAAAATAGAAGTCTGGAGAATCCCTAAGGCAACTAGAAGTGCTGAGGGAGAATTAAAGGAATAAAAATGACAAAGAAGAAAACAGAAAAGATCAAGAAGCCGAATTTTGTAAGGAAAGCAGAGATAGATTTTTAGAAAACGTCAAGGATATAATCAAGTTCTTCTGTTGAGGAAGATGACGCTCAATGTTAGTGTTGTAAGGGGAAGTATTGATACAATGCCATCGATGGCGAGGTTGGGTACATAGAGGCTGTGCGAATAACGTGGATGAATATCTGTTGTAGTCAAAGGTAAGAAATCAGCATCTGCAAAAACATTAATATCTACAGACCATGTTTTTTTAAATCATTAATGGCTGTAAGCATTGTTGCCGCTCTTAAGCTGAATTGAATAATTGAGTAATCTGGTGTAGAGTCACAACACGACCAGGATGACTCCGGAGCCATTTTCACAATAAACACTAAGTGGTTTCATGAAAGCCACATCTAATGCTTGAAGGCGGTGGGTACAATGGGCACGGTAACAAAGTTTTTCGTGTGAGACGCATATCCACCGAAGCCATTGAAAAACGACTTTCATTTAGCTCTATCCAATCCGTAAATGCTTCCCGCATCCTCTTTCCGCAATATATCAGCATAGCAGGCATATATTCCCCCGATGCTGAAATAGTACATTTCAAACCAGAGGCAATAGCACTTTCCTCACGAGGTATGAATAAGATTTCTTTACCAGCTAGTCCAATTTTAAATGTCTTAAAAAAATAATAAAGACATACCTGTGAGTGACCTAATAGCTAATAGGCTTAATCTGTCAAATATTTTTTGTCAAGTTGGCGCCGTTTTTCAAAAGGTGTTCAACACTAGTTTAATTGAAATTTAATACTAATATTCTGCTAATAATTTAGCAATTATTATCTCATAAATTGACTTAGACTGGGTCGAATGTACTAATCATACACAGCTAAAAAATTGAGGGAGTGAAATAGGGAGTCTCCGTTTTGGAAATTTTTGTTCCAAAAGGAGTTGCCATAGCTAAAAAACAGAAAGTATTTCCTCGTTTTGTACAAAATCTCAACCAAAAACGGAGAGATTGAATTTACTCCGTTTTCTAACACGATTTTCAAGGAAAGATAATCTCCGCTTTCTCTCCGCATCTACACTACCGTATTTTAAGCCCTAAATGTGAACAAATATCCCTAACATTGCATTATATTTCTCCTTCACGGAGGGTGATAATTTGTTTACTTAAAAGATGTTTCTATTTCTAATACCTCAACGCCAAAAAGGGAAAGGATACCTCCGATTGGAACATTTGTGTCTCCCAAATCGTAACTGTTTCCCTAAACATTTTGAAAATTGCAAGTTATGCATAGGGCATGCGCATTTATTAAAGCGATATTAGTGCAGCGCATGTGCAACAAGTCTGGACGTAGTCACTTTGCAATAGTTCGAGAATGGAGAAGGATATGGCGGAATGCACTGTTACCTGAAATTTATAAAATAACACATTCAGAGTAATATACGAAAACCGTAAAAGATGGGTAAGAGTTATGGAGCAAACATCACCAGGGCGATGTAAGATAAAAAGCAGTAAGAAACTCGTGCATCCTTATTTAATTTTCAATCTACGATGTATCACTTTTTAATTGGCCCCCCACTACATTCTAGGTGTTAGCTCCTGAATAAAAGCACGTTTATCTTAGCTGAATCCGTTGTGTTTCAATTGTGTCGTGCCTTCAACCCAACGGTCGGTACCAAACTCGAAGAGCGACTATATTATGGATAAATTAAGCAATTCCAATGACGGCTGCTCTGTGACCGTAGAAGAGGACGTGCTCTAGTGTGTCTATCCTAGTAATCATTGGAATTATCAAAAATAATTCAAGAACTGAGTTCGACGACATTTTTGATGCGTTTTTAATTGAAATAAATATAGAATAAATGCACTGGGCAAGGGTGCTTCTGTCCAATAGAATAGCCCTCATTGATTAACTCCAATTATGATGTTAAACTTAGCTACTATGGAGCTAGTAACATAAAAAATAGAGTTAAAAAACCTTCTCACTAGAGAGATATTCTCTTCTCTCTCTCTGTGGAGGTACCTTCTTAACGGAAATAATTCATGTGTAAAGGATGAAATGCATTCCGAAACGGAGTTAACGTTTGTTTATTGCGGATGTAATTTTTCCAAGTGGAGTTACTTGCATTAGCAACGGAGATAATTTTATCTGCATACGATAGTAGTATTGCATACATATGGGGGAAACAACATCCGTTATTCATTTTAATAAACAGCAGCAGGAGTTTAAAATTTCTCCATTCGGAAACTTTTACATTTATTGCAAAATAGTAAAACTGCATAGAGAGACAAATTGGTCCTTAACGGATTAGGTTGCCTCGGTTAAAGATTTTTTTCCCCTATGAAAAGCAAAAATTATCTCTGTATTCCATCCGTTTAGTAGCAAAACATTTAACTCCGAAATGGAGGCTCCTTGAACGGATGTTCGCGAGGGAACACCGGAAAAGAGTTAAAACGGTGTTAGATTCAACTCCGTATTTTTATCTGTGTAGGTACTAATGTCATCTATCAATAACGTCACATATGTAAGATGTACAATTTCATCACGTCAATGTCGCTTACTTTCCGCCCTAGAAAAGTGCCCACTTTCCTCCCTGCTGGGGAAAAAATATATTTCAGTTACTGTTACTGTTTACTGTTTCACCACTTTCTCCCTATAATAATTTAACATCGTAGCTAATGCTCTAATTTTCATTCGCGACCGCCATTCATCAGTGAATGGACATTCAAATAAAAGATAGGTACTAATCTACCCCACAATGCGAATCATTAACCCTCTCAATTTTACATAAATCTGATTTAAAATTACCCGTTATTAATTCTACCATTTGATACAACCAATTAACCCCCATTTCGCTAAAACGTTATCAATTAATTTCCTAGTTCCCATTCTATTTAAACTAGTATCCTACGTACCCTGCCAAAATTGATCGCTAAAGACTTTTTTAACTACGCTAGCCGAAATTAACCCTTACCTAATTATCGCCCTATCCTCCCTAATAGACACCGTCTCTTTCGTTAATTGATCCGCTCCACAGTGGTGCCAAAAACGCTTCATTTTCAGAAAAAGCCTTGTCTATCTCAGATATACGACTTTTAAGCCATACTGGGGACCTACGCCTATGTACTTTTTCATTCTAAATTGAATGAAATCAAAACCAAGTCGACAACTTAAACCGTTTTCAGTATACTGTTATTATTGTGTTTAACTTTGAGTTATAACTAGTATTGAAGTAAGAACTAATGTACCTAAGTAATTTTCTAAAGTGTTATTGTGACGGACGATGCAAAATAAAATTCTGATGGGAAACGAAATATTTTATTGACATTTCGCCAATGTACGCACTGGCTTCACCTAAATGAATGAAAAACTACCCTAATTATATGTTAAAATTTGATTTGAAATTTAAAATATTTTCACATTATTTAATGTTTTAAAACAAAATTTAAGTATTTTTTTTAAAATTAAATTAGCACTTCTACATTAATAAGATTAATAATAAAAAATATATAATAGTAGTGACTATTACTAATTTCAATAAAGCTTTTGCTGGAATCACCTATACTGCTATTTGACAATTTAGCTTGAACTATGTGAAAGCTAATGCAGAATTCTGTGTCGAACTTAGATGCAGATGTATCAGGCAGTGAAAAGGTAGCATCAATTAAAGATGGGAGTACGTTGCTCGCATTTTTTTAACTTCATACGATGTGAGCTCGAAACCCACAATCGTCATAACTTTTCCTGGCCTGCCTACTTTGTTTTTTGTTGCACCTTCGTTGGAAGAGTTCACAACAGGCAGTAAGTCTACTTTGAATATTCCTCTAGCAATCACTGTATTTCAAGAAAAAACTGGATCCTCACTCTACAAACATTTTCCAATCTGCGTTTAAATTTGATACAAACCTCTTTCTAATGGATGAAATAATGAATAATATTTTCTTCATCACTTAGTGAGGACCGATTTTTACTTAAAATTGCTCTAGAGAGCATTCTGGATTCATCAACACCTCACATAACAGTTTGTACGACATTTTCAAAAGATCTCATGGTCTTACAACTTTAGCAACATATCTTGAATACACAAGTGTTTACTGAAAGCTAAAGAAACACTGGTGGTTTGATACAAATGTGTTCAGTTTTATATATTTTTTTCAACTTAAAATATCCTTTCTTGCAATATTTCTTGGAATTACGTTACCATGAATTTCATTTTATTATTTCAATTTTTAACAAAAATTACAACAGAATATATTTTTCTTTTCAGGAAGTCTAGTTCTGAAGTACATTGTTTAACAAGAAAAAATGTATTATTAATTATGTCAACTCAAAACACAACACATCTATCTATTTAGTAAAACCCTTTTTCTTCCTTTATTTTTATTCTAGGAATTTTTTAGTACACCTGTTTAAACAATTCGGTTTTTTTTCATTCAGATTCTTCGGGTTAAGTTCGATTCTTGAAAAATTATAGTAAGTTCAAAGCAATTTTCCTAACTCTAATTACCAGTATATTACCTAACTCTTTATCGCCGATTAGATTGTATAATGGCGGATCCTAATAATTTTTACACTCAACAATTAATACGCCGTTTTCTGGGGGAAAACAGCAAAAACTACCAGCTAATTCTTTTAGAGATTATAAATAGAGGTGTTAATAAAGAATCGAAAGCCAATATGAACGTGTAGGTACCTGTAGCTATATGTTAAATATCTACATGAATTTTAAATTTACGTATAATGGTAGCAGTCATATAATTGTTAATAAAGATAAACTATATTTAGGTAGTAAACTATTTTTTTATTTGCAGTTATGTAAACTATAAGACTACCGAACATAATAGAAGATATATATTTTAGTTTAAATAATTATTTTCGAAAATAAAAATGTTGTTAGTTTTATGAGAAATATGGAGTCGTTTCGGAATTTCTACGTATGACGACTTTCAGCAGTCATATTTTATATTTAACCGGCTACAAATGTTGCAAAATACCATTTTTTATAAAGTTTCAATATTTAGCTAACGATTTTCGTTAAATATACTATCACATTCAATACTTGTCAAAATAGGGTTTTTTCCACTTTTGCACCACTGTGCGCCCTCCAGTTAACGATTGTGAGTACGTGAGCCCTAGTCCAAAAAAGTTTTATACCTCCCTTACATAACATATCCAGCCCGGCTGATGATCTGGTGGCTTGCACGCTTGGCTATCAGTCGCGGGGTCCTCGGTTCGAGTCCGACGGACTGCTCTCAGAGTGAGGTTTTCCTGGTTTTCTTCACTCCTTGGCAAATGCTTTTCTTAAGTCGCTCCATGGGCGCAGCACAGTGTTTCGATTATAACAAGTTAGCTGGACAAAAGTCATTAGCGTATTGTTGAAAAGTGAAGTTTGACAGCGACAAACAACCCTTTCAAAGATAGGACTTTACATTTTTTTGTCTCCTAATTAATCGTTTAATGAATCAATTAGCCCAGGGTAAAAGGGAATGATAAGTAAATTTGCATTTATTGTTCTTTGCACCTCTTTGTGCTAATACTCCACCGTGCTGTTTATTAGCATATATATATATATATATATATTTAAGTGTGATGGATTCTCAAGCTAAAGGTAAGTACTTGCTAATTTTGTCTATAAACTGTAAAAGCTCAGCTCAATAATTTTAAAAATCTTCTTCTTCTTCAATTTTGTCGACTTTTCGCCGATTTTTCTTTTTCATCTGTCTCGAAACTATATGCCCCCGTGTGCTCCCAGGCCAAGATTAATTTATATTGTAGCTGCAAGCTTCTACTTCCAGAATATAACAGATTTTAGCTGCACACTTTTGTACAACTATGTTTTTTTTTTTAATTCTTTAGACTGCTACTTTATTGAAAACTTGGAGCTGTTTGAAGAATGGCTGAAGCATGGGAAAAAAATACCGAAACAACATGCTGTACCCGTATTTTGTTGACAAAATACGATTTTTCGAGGGTTGCGGAGGCATCATGAGGGAAACAAAAAGTGCGATATGCAGGTTTTCCTCAAAATTATCAGACAAGTGGTACAATTGTGGGAAGAGTCGAGAACGCTTTTTAAGCAAATATGCGAGATGGATGGCAGGAGATTTACAGTTTCCTGCTATCCTTGATCATTCGAAGCTACTAACACCAGAATGTTGTCACACATCTGGACGGTCTCGCAAAGAATTTGTGGAATCGAGCGACAGAACCAAAAGAAGACGTGTTGAAGATTTAGTAAATTCGAGAAGTACATCCGAGCTAGTGGTTGCCGCAGAAGTTTCAGCGGGATTGTCTGGTAGTAGAAACTTGGCCTCCGTAATAAAGAATACCAGTGAAAAGTTTGTAAGAAAATGAAGGAAAGTGTAAGAAATCGTAACGGTACCACTTTAGTGCAGAAGGAGCTTAAGGAGAAATTAGGTCTCCTTCTGGATAAACCGAAAGCCGGATATGGTTCAAGTATGACAGCAATACTGCCCGAAGTTTTCGGAAACACTGAACTAAGCGCAGAGATTACAGGGCTAGATTCTTCTACGAATATTTGGTACTTTATTAAAAGCTTTGTCATCCGGCTATAAAATTAACATTAAAAAATTTCGAACTTTTTCGCAAGATACAAACTACTGATAACATACGGTGCACAAAATACTTGTGCACAGTGCTGATACAATTGGTTCTTCTGCCAATCGGGCAGCTATCTGAGGAGGCCCAGAAAGCTCGCAATAAAGATTGCAGAAGATTTCGAGAACATAATACTCGGAAGCGATCATGTATTGCAACGAATAGAGATTTGCTAAATATGTTAATTATCACATCGACCCTGTAATTAATAGGCTTAGGGAAACTCCAAAAAAAGTGGAAGTCTCCCTTCAGAGGTTTTAGATTAATATTGCCTTCGGTAAATACTCTTCTACTTCCGTCCAACCATAATTACTTTGAGTTAGAGACTATGTTGTAGCTGATTCGACTGAGGAAGAATAGAGTGAGAATGAATAATTTCACTATTTATGAATTTACTTTTATATTTTTATTGATTTATTATATAGTTATAAAAGTAGTAGGTGGAGTATTTATATAACGTAGTTTTGTTTTTGAAATACCTAACCCACACGTGTTAGGTGTATTGTAATACTTTAATGTTTAGCTTTTTATTTATCGCTTTTATTTATTCAATATATGCTTTTCGATGAAACAGTATTTTCATTAAATAGAAGAAGCTAGGTAAACCTAGTTACATGATCCCTCTGAACGAAAATCTAAGTCTAAACTGTGCGCAAACATAGACTATCCCTGCATGTACCCTTATGTTTACTAAACTTTCTAACTTTGTTTTTCGATCAAAAATTTTATCTTAATCATCAATTAACTCTATTATTGTTTTTTAATATTTTTTTCAACAAATGTAATACCAAATAAAAGCTTGCAAAAAGACGAATGTACCGAAATATACATTGTGTTCAATTCAAAATTTTCTAGAAAAAGTTATGAAACATCTTGTATACAAATACATTAAAATAACGCTACAGAGCCTACGGCGATTACAGTAACATTAATTTTTGATCAAATTAGAAAAAAATAAAAATGGCGGTGTATTAAGCCGTTAAATTGTTTTCGAGACAACACAGTAAATAACTAAAAAAATACCGGTTGAAACTATTTAGTACCGTATATCAATTTACTTGTTTGAGATTGGACTATCCAGATATTCAATAATATACTGACTGTTCTATTTCACCTTTTTGATAAGTAGCTGAAAAATGGAACAGCCTGTATAGTACAAAGTATTTTTAAGGCATGCAGTTCGACGATATATAACAATTCATAAAATAATATTTTGAAAAAACTCAGTTTGTTGACAATCTTTCATTTCTTGATGACTGGGACAGCCTGTATACACACAAACTGATGATGATGGTAATTATATACAGAAAAAAAATTATACGCATACAACAGTATCTTTCGAGGCAAAAAATGTAACGAAATAATTTTGTCCAGCTAATTTGTGAAAATCGAAACACTGTGCGCAGGCGTAATAATGACTCATGGCTGAGCCGAAATGCCTGTAATTGGCGAATGCTGTTGGAGATGCCAAGGCGTGAATTATTATTATTATTATAATCCCAAGTATCGAGTAACAAATCGGTTGAATTTTTGAAATTCCCTAACAACTCTAATACAAATAAACTATCAATTATAATTCATACGACCCGTACAAATTCCCACTTTCGCCTAAGAAAACGTACTGCCTGATTTATTGAAATTAATTCTGCCTGAAAATTATTGCAATGACCCCCTAATTTAACTTTAGTGATAAAACCATAATTGGAAAGAAAAAATAACTTATGCATATACACACTTCAATCCACAAGTTCTTTCATTATATTATTATACAGTATGTCCCCGGATTGAGTTTACAATAGGTATGATTGACCAAAAATTTTCGAATTGAAATTTCATATTTTGGGATTCCGCCCTGCTTGGTGTGAAACTTATTTTTAGTTTATTTTAGACTTTTTAAAGTCAAGTATGCCTTTACAGTTGAGCAAACACTATTTTAGTTCTAGGTAAACTACCTTTTCCGTTCACAGTATGCCAAAGTGTTATTAAGAAAAGTTGTTCAGAAGGAAAAGTTATGACGTTATGCATATTTTAAGAATGATCGGCCTACTTTGATAAAATCCAATATTGCTCAGTTTCCTTTTGTGTCAACTTCATTTTCAACTTCGTTTTGTGTCAACGTTGTGTCAGCTTGACTTAAAAAAAAAACAGATCTGTAATTGGAACTACAATCATACCTTGAGATGGGTTAATGATCACAAAAACAACAAATTTAAGGAATTTTTAATTAAATTATTATAACAAAAACAAGTATTAAGTTATTCTATTAACCCTCCACCTTCGTTGCTGCATAATTCAATCCTCCGTCGCAGTTCCTTAAAGCTATTCCGGATTTCCTGAATTGGTAAGGCGGATATAGCATCTCTTATGCGATTTTTTAATACCTCGGCATCATTGGGTAAATTTTCTGCATACACTACTTGTTTTAAACGTCCCCACAAATAAAAATCGGCAATAGTCAAATCTGGGCTCCTTGGGGGCCATAAAACTGGACCATTCCTACCTATCCAACGGTGACCAAATTTACGGTTTAACCAATTCACAACAATTTGTGAATAATGCGCCGGACAACCATCATGTTGGAAATACATTGACGTCCGATAATTGAAAGGCAACTCACCTAAAGCGTCATCGCAGAAATTGTCTAGCATATTTAAGTATGTATGCTGGTTAACGTTGTCAAAAAAATATGGTCCTATTATTCCATAATATGAAATAGCACACCATACATTGACTTTAACAAAATATTGCCGATGATTTGCAATTCTAAACAAAGGATTAGTGTCACTCCAATATCGAACATGTTGCGAGGAAACAGTTCCATTGGTAGAAAATGTAGCTTCGTCGGAAAACAAAATGTTTCGATAAAAATAACGATTACTTGCTATTTTGCTTCCTATCCATAAACAGAAATCTAGACGTTTTGCTTCGTCTCCTGGTTCCAAAGTATGGTTAAAAATAGGTTTGTATGGATAAATCTTCCGGTCCTTCAAAACTCGCTGTATGTGTGATTTACTAATGCCTAAGCGAAGCGACCGCTTCCTCAAAGACAATTTTGGATCATTTTGTACCGAATCTAAAATTAGCAGAGTAGCGGCATCGTCTTCATTATGCATTCTCTTAGTTTTCTTTACATTTAGTACTGAGCCAGTTCTTAAAAATTTCTTAATAAGCTTCTGAGCACCCATACGTGATAAATAAATATCCGGAAATTTTTCATTAAATTTTTCAATCACGTAACGGAAACTTTTTCCACGTCCATAACACTGTACTAATATATTTTCTGTTCTAACGTTAGCATTTTATTGTAAAAATATTGTCATTAATTACTTCGCTATCAAAATCAGTTTTGTGATATTACTTCAACGATATGAAAGATAATGACACATGTCATACTACAATAAATACTTGACATGTAATCGATGTTTTTTGTTTTTGTAATTAGTAAGCCACCTCATCGCTGTTTCAATTGCAATATTGAGCAATACTGAATTTTATCAAAGTAGGCCGATCATTCTGAAAA
This sequence comes from Protaetia brevitarsis, assembly GCA_004143645.1. Taxonomy (NCBI): domain Eukaryota; kingdom Metazoa; phylum Arthropoda; class Insecta; order Coleoptera; family Scarabaeidae; genus Protaetia; species Protaetia brevitarsis. Next base: position 850,239 of record RXPK01000105.1, read on the forward strand.
TATGCATAACGCGATAACTTTTCATTCTGAATAACTTTTCTTAATAACACTTTGGGATACTGTGAACGGAAAAGGTAGTTTACCTAGAACTAAAATAGTGTTTGCTCAACTGTAAAGGCATACTTGACTTTAAAAAATCGAGAGTAAATTAAAAAAAAGTTTCAGACCAGGCAGGGCGGAATCCCTAAATTTGAAATTTCAATTCGAAAATTTTTGATCAATCATACCTATTGTAAACTCAATCCGGGGACATACTGTATAGTATAACTTTGATTGTTATCCTTTCTTTAATAAATATTTATTCCACAACTTTGTTCACCATTTAATCCTTTTCCCTTGCTTCCCACCACCCCTCCCTACCAAATATTTGTAAATTTGCGATTTCTGCGCCTGTTATTTCATGCGTTTAAACTTTCCCTCGCGTAAACTTCTATATTAATTTCGTATAAAACGAACCAAGACGACTGCTAGCTGCTAGCCCAGCAGTGTAGACGAGCAATGGAGACGAGCGCAGACTGTTAAGGTAGCAGATGTTTCACTATTAATGTATACTTCAACTGTTTAGCATAACTTCATAAACTGCCGCAAATATTAGCCAAGAAAACGGTCTCCGCACTCGGGTTTATCTTTGCGCCGTATTTTCGGATTTATAACCGCACGCTGTGTATGCTCAGATATTTATGTTTTGATGATGTGCGCGCGTGTGTGTATGTCTGTATATATTGTGCGTTCAAACAGTTAAGATACACGTAACGATTGCGGATTTTGCGACGGGAATTTTTGGGCGAATATCTAAATTAACCGAACGCTTTGGGATCGTCCGCGATTTTCGGTTTATTTATCTACGCCATGAGAAAATCAACAGTCGAATAATAACAGAGGGATTATTTGTTTTATATTATCGTCAAAAAATATACGCCCGCGCGAAGCGGTTAGTTCCTGCTGCCGATGCCGTTTAAATACGACTGTTTATTGGTGCAAACTCCGAAATTTATGCTGCGAAATTGTAAAAACGTAACCAAATCGTATGTTCATATAATTCTGAGGTCGATATTAAATCGAACAGTTCGTTTTTAAAGTAAGAATTGAGTAATTTTGCATTTATATGCGAAATTATACTCACACTACCAACCTATACATACTAAAATTTAAACTATAATTACAGTTCTAATAGATAACCTCAAAATTTACGAAATGCAAGATATTATTACACCGAAATTTAAACATTTGATCATTCAAAATGCTTCCAATATTAATTAACATTCATTTAGAAAAAGCTGAATTCTATTCCTCGCAGCTAACTAAAAAAAAGATGCACATCAAGAATACAACGGCAGTATCAGGATAAAAAGCTCCTTCCAATCTTCCAAGTACGTTAGTACTCGAAACAGCAGAACATACACATTCACAAATTCACAAGAGAAAAAGTAGGTTACTACTTTTACTCCCCCTCTAGTATTACTATACATTCAACCCAGCGGTAAATACAATAATTCACATTGAAGTTCCACCTCCAATTTCTAAGAGAATCCGGAAATATGATTTAATTAATTTGAATTGACGAAAATGTAAAATAATGTTTAAAAGAAGATTTTTATTAACAACCACCGCGTCTCCATGGTCCCCCAAGTCTCATTTAATTTAGTACAAGCTACATTGATTTTGTATTCACCACTGAATAAGTATCCATATCACGGAAACTAAATTAAAATCATACAGTAATTATATGTAACATAAGGATAGAGCTATCAAACTTTAGTATATTCAAGTAAGTTCAACCTTGTCACCTTTCTTAAACATAGAGAGATCATTAAAAAATAATGCAATTACCTCTAAGCGAGAAGGTTTTTCAATTAGGGAAAGCAAAGTATAAATTTTTGATGTGACTCTTAAATATTGTTTCAGTACCTCTGATATTGCAGCCAGTTTGTTTGTTAAATAGTACGCCAACGCATAACTGGGCGACGAGCAAAAAAAATAACGGTCTGCTTTGATGACTAAATGTATAGAAATATTAGCATTTAAAAATGGATTACATTTTAATAGCTAGGAACAAAAAATACTATGATCTCTCTATGTTTAAGGGGGTGTACACATCCCTCTATTTTCGTAACACGAACTAAATCACTCTAATGCAACTCTCTGTCGAATATATTGAACATGAGATGGCGCTACTAGTACCATTCGCTTACTATTGTTGGGAAAAAAGTTTTAAGTGACAATTTAGAAAGTGATGGGTAGTTCTGAAAAGAACTCTCTTCTCACTTTCTCTTATGCATTTGAATTGAAATACCGGGATACTAGTGATTTTATTATTATTATACTAGTTACAGTTGACAGACTTCGTGGTATCGAATATTTTGTGCACAAAATCTTTTCAAGATGGCGTAATGTTATTGTTTATGTTTTATAAATAAACGAAATTTGTTTTATTCAGATTATTTTATCTTTTTAATTTTGTATACTGTTTATTAGATAAGTAGTTCGTGTGTATTTCTGTGTGGTGTGTATAGATATTGCGAAACACATTAGATTGTTTCATAGTAGCATACAGTTTTCCTTTTATTTGCTCTAAGGTGTGCAAAAATAACTTCTTACAATGAATAAAAAGTGATCAAAGACTGCAATACATTGTGCTGTGGAAACATGCTTCAATAATTCTAAAAAAAACAAGATGTAGTTTTGTTTTCTTTCTGATAAATAAATGTGGTAAATTCTCTACATATGTTTTCTATATCAAATATATTCATTTTCCATTTTGTATTATAGTGCTCTTACAGTGGACAGAGAAATGTAAACAGTAGGATATTTATATAGACAATTTATGGAAAACTGCTTGAATACTCTGAAAATACATTCCGAAGACTTGCAATTTAAACGCTTTAATAGATTATTAAAAAACAAATGTGACAAGGCCAATATATTTTAACAATGAATGTTTTTCCATGATTCTTTTGTACCAACAAGTATTACATATCAATTAGGATATTGGAAACCTAAAAGATTTGAACGGAGAATTTTGTTAGAAGTAGTAAAATGGTATAATTAACAAATTAAGTTATTAAAGCAGTGAATAAAACTTTTTCTTGTTTTATTTTATAATACATTATGCAGTTAACTTCTATGTCTCTGTAAAAACTTATAAAGCTATTTGCTTATAACTTCCACTACTAGTCATGATTCTTTTAAATATTTCAACGTCAAAGCAAACATCACATTAATAAAATAATATCTATTATGGTATACATATAATATAATACTTAAGATTATTTATTTCCCTATCGCTAGAAGATGCCCTAAGTTCACTTTGTATTTGTAGGTCACGAAAGCGTGTCCACAAAACATCAGAGGTGCCAACAATTATGTCCTTACTGTTACACTGTGAAATACACATTTTACTCTTTGAGATTCAAAACGAAATAGTAGGATTTTTAAAATAAACTTTTTTAACATAATATTGTTTTTTTTCCACTGCAAAATTACAAAAAATAAAATAAAACCCCGCATTTTTTTTGGCAATAAAATTCCAATTTCTATTTTAATTGAATAATATATTACACTGTAATTCCTCTAATATCTAATATCCTTTGCATAGTTTATAAGAAGAAATGAACAAGCTATTACAATAGAATACATTCCGTCAGAGAATTGCGCTACAGAAACATATAAAAGCATGAAGTATTTCTAATTAATGACATTAAAACCATACTTTTTGGTGTGCCATCTATGTCACGAATGCCAAACTAAAGTAATATCTGTTGTAGCAGATATCTGTAAACTTCTCTTCTGTGTATCCGATTTTGTTTTTCAAGTTGTTTATCATAATTAGATTGTTTAATTAGCTACTCTTATGTTTATTGTATTTCTACAACAATTCCCGAGGGAAGCCATGCAATTTTATCTACATTTACAGCTCCACATTTAAATTTTTTGTTAATTTTCTACATCGCCTATTCATGCATGTTTCACTTTCTGTTATTAAACAATATATTTTAAGTATGCAATGGAAAATGTATCGTTTTCACTCCGCATATTCATGGAGAGTGTGTAAATGCTCTTGTTTTCCAGAAAAACCGCCTATGTTGCGAAAATAACTTGAACAAAGTAACCCATGTTATACTGTCATTATATTGGCGCGAAAGAGGTTTGTAAACGCCCCCTTAAGAAAGGCGACAACGTTGAACTTACACTCGGCATATTGTTATTATAATATACTAAAATTTGATAGCTCTATCCTTGTGTTACATATAATTACTGTATGATTTTAATTTAGTTTCCGTGGTATGGATACTTATTCAGGGGTGAACACAAAATCAATGTAGCTTGTACTAAAATAAATGAGACTTGGGGGACCATGGAGAAGCGGTGGTTGTTTTTAATAAAAATCTTTCAAAAATTGTTTTACATTTTCCTCAATTCAAATTAATTAAATCATATTACCGGATTCTCTTAGAAATTGGAGGAGGAACTTCAATGTGAATTATTGTATTTACCGCTGGGCTGAAAGTATATAGAAGAAACGTCTAGATTTTCTATGATTAGAAAAAAAATCTGCACATGTGAGGAATTCAAGGTACTCAGGCAGAAATATTTCGGGAGAGATATATTGGAGCCCTCGAAGGTTTTCAAGTTTCCACTGAGCAAGATACTGGGCTTTATAGAGAACACCAAGCTGCTCGAGTGGAAGTAAGAGATTTAATAGGTGCCCACCCTAACTAAATGAATTAATGAATGAATGATGCAGAGTCAAGAACTTTTAAGGGACGGGTTCCGTGAATCACTCTGTATATATAATCTATTATCTTTGCTATTAATCTTTGTAGTAGATTGTACAGTGTAGAGTTTACAAGAGAGTAGAGTTTACAGTGTACATTTGTAGAGTGTACATTTTTGACATATCCACTGTACTTTTTGTATTTTTTTGGACAAATACAGGGTGACTACTGGGAAGCGCATGTTTTTGGCTTGGGTAGTACTTGGAAAATATTGAGTGGTGGGAGTGGCATCGTGGAGAGGAGAGTACGCAAATTCAGTTGTACCCGTGATGTGTTACTGTTTTGAGGACTACGACGATAATGCAATTACGGTCAAAGAACAATAACAGTATGTCGAAATGTTGGCAAATTCTGAACTGAATCGGTCACCGCATATCTAATGTATGGTTTCAGCAGAATGCGGCAACAGCCTATGCTGCTCGCATTTCTATCGACATTCTTCGACGAACATTTCCTGGAAGAGTAATCTCTCGTTTTAGAGATGTCAGTTGGCCTCCTTGTTCACCAGACCTTACAATTAGAGATATTTTTTTCTATGGGGTGGCGATTTAAAATCTCGAGCTTACATTAACAAGCCGCGCATTATACCGGAATTTAAAGAAGCAATTCGCTAAGAAATCAGTTGGAAGCTTTAAACTATTCAACTTTGTGTGCAAGTGGAAGGGACCATCTTGCAGACGTAATTTTGAAAAATTGCAATTGAAGTTTAGTGTGTTTAAATTGCATACCTTATGAAAATATATTGGTAATAATAAATAAATATTGCGTTCATAATTGCCTAAGTTATTTCAAAAACCAGCGTGTCCCGGTAATAACCCTGTATATCTACCAATCACAAACACATAAACTACATCTCCAATTTCCTACAAGTTTCCTTACAATAATATATAAAAATATTGTTTTACAATATGAACTATCATTCTTCTCTATATACAAATGAAACTATCGTATGCCTTAAAGGTGGCAGAAGCATTTGAACTTCGATTATATAAAGGAAAGTATTCAAAACCTAACAATACTATCGAATTGCTCCGAGATTCTCGACGACAATACTAATACTTACTTTCGTTCGTTTAAGCTCCAACGGCGCTTGTTGTTGATTCGTCGATTCCTGTACGTCTCTTTATTCTCTTCAGTCGTCTGGAGAGAATTTAAAGTATCGTTCAATTTCCCAAATCCGGATGATTGTAAAATCAGTTGCCCCATTGCCCCCCGAAAACCGGAGCAGAAAACCGTGGTGCTGCCACCGGGCGGTAGCTCTTTTATTTGAGTGATAAGGGAACAAAGAACGCCGATAACAATGGTGTATAAGGACTTAAGTGATTGTTACGTGATTGATTGATTAGATTCCATTGGACAAAAGCCGATTTGATCGTGTGGAAGAAGTGGGAGACATACAGCCGGGGAACGAGATTATAAAATGTCAATGATGAGGTATTAATACGTGGAGATTTAATTCAATAATCTTCGAGAGTATATGAATTGGAAATAAAAGTCTCTTATAAATTTCGCTTTTATGAATTGAGCTCATTGTATATGTCTTTTATATTTTGTTGTTGTCGTTAGTCAATGTTAATAGATCTTGGAATGAAATAAAAAATAATTCTCAAGCTTCTAAAGATGAAAGAAAAATGAGATCTTTACACAGATCCGTATGAATTTACATTCCGCCAATTAATGATTTATTATAAATGTTTTGGCGTTCTCAAAGCGTATTAAAATCCACGCATGCATTCATGTGAGAAACGGAATTTTCGAGTTTCTTTGCCCTCTCTGCGATATGCTGTAAATCGTTTAACCCTTGTTTATTCCACGCGCTGGCCTCTTTCTTAAAAATTAAGCAGATAAAACAAAATAGTTTATTTGTTAGTGAACATCCGCACATCCACTCATATTTTTATTAAATACTCTATTGTAAGTTGGAGTTTTACTTGTGAAAGTGTAGTTTATTTGAAGATCAGGAATAGACCTTCCTTTCTCTTTAATTAAAAGCTTTTCCTCAAATGAGAGCGGATTTTTTTTTAAGATTTTGCACTCAATTAACTACCATCATTAATAATAAACGTCACTTCAAGCCTTTGAACTCACACATGCGCGGTACGCGTTGAAAACGATGTAGTCGCAACGAATGCAAAACGTTAACTGGAGACACGAAATTGCGTGCCCCAAAGCGACCGTATAAGCGCATATGGCGAAGATAAACGGAACCGGCCGATTCATATTCGAAATAGGTACATCGGAAGTAGTGCCCCGGAACATAGTTTTGAGCGTTCGCATATGCGCTAGTGTCTGTGGTGCGGAAGCGAACTTTGATACCATCGTTATAAAAATATGTAAAAATAATAAAATAAAATAATGCACTGAATTACATGCGAATTTCTTTCTGTGTTTATCTTGGTGGTTGGGTGGACACGTGCCCTTGTGCCCTTTAGTACCAGCCGCCACTGGTTTAGTATAAGTATTTTGTTTGCTTAATTTCTCAATATATTAATAACTGCACGTAAGTAAATAACTAATATCATCTGCATACATTACGAGATTATCGCCATTAATTACACATGGTAGATTGTTAACAAACAGTAGGAAGAGCAATGGCCCTAGTATCGAGCCTTGCGGCACCCCTGACTTCACACTAAATTCAGATAAGACGCCATTCACTGTAACTATCTATTTTTTTTTTTTTCTGATATCGAACTGAAAATTTTATTTTGATTATCGTGTTTCATTAACGACAGCGTAATCCTACGATTTGTTTTAAATTATAGAAGTTCTATGTCAAATAAGATGGCGTATTCGTACGTCTATCTGACTTTTTTCCTTTTCTCGATTCGTCCCACAGCTATATAACAAAAAAAAAGAGGATGGAATGCATATTTTAACTTTGTATATAATATAAGATGATACACGAAATTCGATTTCCATATTTCCAAATGGGAAACAAGAGACGCACTCGAAAACATTTTATTTCCTAGTAAACCAATAAAATTCGGACCGTTCATCAAATACCGGGCCCCGGGAATACCCGGAGACGACGGGCACAGATGCACGAGGGCACATTTCGAGAGGTAATTTAGCGGTAAAAATGCGTGTTTGACGTTCAGCTCCCATTTTATAAGGTTAATTTTATTTTAATGCCGCGGTTTACATCGGAAAAGAATTAAGAGGGGCATTCGGTGCGCGGTCTTCGAGAACATAAATTGAGGGAGGGGAATCGAGAGAGATACCTACCTACAACGGTTTCAGCGAAGAACTAAACTTCTTCCTTGTTCCTCTTCGACTGCGGGAGTGTGGCGAACGCTTATATTATTCCAGTATCTGTTCGATGTCGTTTGGAAAGCAATTTTAGAATGGGGAAGGTCGATCGTGTGTTCGCTCGCTAATCGAATAAAAATTTAGGGAATTACGAAAGTTGTAATCATTTTCTTTTAGCTGTAGTATCGTTTTATGTTTATTGTTCCTCTTACTTGTGATAGACGCGGGTTGTTTGAGAACCGACCATAAGGTTGAATTTGTTGAATGTGGAAGGCGACATAACTCTGATAATGGTACCGGGTGTCCACAAATCTATGAATGTTTTTATACTTCCTTATTCTGAGATACTCTACAGGGTGTTAAAAAAAGGTTGTCGGATATTTTACCCAATTATAGTACTGGTGGAAATAAACAAAAAAGTCTTAGTCAACATGGGTCCGCAATTCAACTGTTTTTGACATATAGTCGATTACATATTGTTTTAGTAGGATAAAAATTTTCAAAGAAATTCTGATCGCAATGTAAATTAAACAAATGTTTATTTAAAGTAAAACTAAAGAAATTGTTCTACATGTCCACCGTTCATTTCTAAGCACGCTTCACACCTTCTTTGAAAGATCGACGCAATCTTTCGAAAATTCCTGGAGTCCTCCGAATTTCCTCGCAACAATTTACGATTCGTTGCCTGAGTTCTTCCAAATTGTTTACAGATCGTGCGTACATTAATTGTTTTAGATGCCCCCAAACATAGAAGTCTAGAGGTGTCAGGTCAGGAGACCTAGGAGGCCATGCAGTTGGTCCACCCCGTCCTATCCATCTCTCGTTGTAATCTTGATTTAAGAAATTTCTAACTACGATGGAAAAATGCGCAGGAGCTCCATCGTGCATAAACCACATATTTAAACTGTTAAAAAGTGGCACGTCTTCCAACAAAACGGGTAATTCATTTCTTAAAAAATCCAAGTATACTTGTCCCGTTAAACGATTAGGGAGAAATACTGGACCAATTAAACAGTCTCCGAAAATAGCAAGCCAAACATTTAGCGAAAAACGGTTTTGGTGATGCAGTTCAACAACAGCATGGAGATTTTCATCTGCCCAGACGTGATTGTTATGAAAATTGAATATTCCGTCTCTTGTAAACCCAGCCTCGTCACTAAATAAAATCTGAGTCGCAAAATTAGGAGTTTCTGCCAGCTTTCGTAAAACCCAATGACAAAAAACCCTACGTGCATCATAATCGCGAGGAGCAAGAACTTGCACGCGTTGAATGTGGTAGGGATAGAGCTGCTGTTCCCGCAGAATTCTCCAAATGAGAGGATGACTGACGTTCAGTTCTGCGGTAAGTCTTCGGGTGCTAATATTTGGGTTGTCTTCTACCCGTCTCAAAATATCTAATTCTACTGCGGGAGAAGAAACTGATCTAGGTCTACCAGAACCACCATTAATTTTAAATGAACCAGTTTCGGACAGCCGGATATGAGGTCTTGAGAAAATCTTATCACTCGGTAACAACCGATTTGGAAATTCTTCGGCATACATACGCCGTGCTTCAGTGGCATTACCATTCGCACGACCGTACATAAAATGCATATCGGCCATTTCTGCATTTGTGTACTTATGCATAATTTTGAGAACAAAAAAAAATTGACGCAAATGATAAATAATCTGATGACAGATGTCTGACAGAACTAATTTTGGGTCACAATCAGTTGTTTGACAAAGGGAACTATTCTCAAAACCGAAAAATGTTTTTTTTTTTTATTTTAAAATATGCAATCGACTATATGTCAAAACCAGTTGAAGTGCGGACCCATGTTGACTAAGACTTTTTTGTTTATTTCCACCAGTACTATAATTGGGTAAAATATCCGACAATCTTTTTTTAACACCCTGTATATATATATTGCTATGGTATGGAATCTAATTTAAAGGCATTTACAACAAGTTTCTAAACTAAATGAACAAGTAATTCAAAAGTGAGGCGTGTACTCAGTTGCCTACTCTACAGGCGAATTATGAATTTGTTAAAAATAGTTATTTAAAATGGACAACATTAGCATTAGATGCTAAATATTGCCTTATTATAATGTAAACTTTATTTTATATGTTAATTCAAACTTAGCTGGTATCTTTTATAGGTTTGTGTATATTTTACTGGGAGAGACCTTTCATTCTGCGGGATGTTTTTTTTTTAACGTTTGGCGTATTCCCCTCAAACTAGAGAAAATAACGGTATTTAAATTGTCGATTAGCGAGATCTTTCAAAATTCAGGTTGACTGGCCTGTTGTGATAACAATCGAAGGCTGTTAACTGTTGTATCTGGCTTGAATTCTCATTCTGTTGGTGGCTACAAGAGACGACGGTTGTATTAATTTCCTATAACGATTTTTATGCCACAATTTGAAAAAAAAATATCAAAGTTCCAAAGAAGTGTTACCTGAAAAAAAGTATCGATACAACTCCTGTATATTTAAATCCTTATCGAATACCTGCATTTTGTCAAGAAATTTCCTATAAAAATTTCCTACGAAGAATTCCTGACCAGATTGCCTTTCCATGCCATTGACCCAGACCGGGGGCCCGTTCCATTAGAAACTCCAACCCGTACCAGAGTTTGCCAAGCGTCGTGTCCACTTCAAATTACTATTCCATTGAATCACCTCACCTAAAACCAGAAAAGAATTAATTCAGTTTCCTTTCATTATTAATCAGAAACTTAGATTTTTATAATTTATTTTCACTATACGATAATTTGGGGTCAGTTTTATAATAACCGCCTTTTAGTTAATTATTTTAGGAATTTTTAATATTTAAGGGTTATAAATAAATATCACTGAGTTTGATCTGTGATAAAATAGCTATCTTTAACAAATATCGATAATCATAGATAATCGTTTGCTTTAAAATTGTAGTATTTGCTGTTTACGGGTAGATGGCGCCGTTATTTATTTGAAATTTAATTTATTATATGACATTTCCATAACCACTTTAGTCTTTTAAAATGCCAGGAAAGTTCGAAGACGTGTTTTTATATTAAATAATTTGTCTTATATAGTATTTTACTGATTCCAACATACGTACCTTGTGATCAAAGAGTCTCAATGATGATGAAACATTTAGCATTTGGGTAAATAAATAAAGATTTAAGCTTGTTTTGGTTTGAAACGTTTCTTTTATTTATATTATTTATATTGTTAGTGTTTTACATCGATTTTCGATATTTACTTATTTCATATTTTAATAAACCGAGAAGGGGCTTTGAGGGTGCGCCTCTTACCAACTGCCTATTCGTTAATAAGCGTCCGGAGTACGATTTTGGCAGACGATCTGGTCCCTTTTGGAGCGTCCCGTGCCACCTAGCAGGTAGGAAATTACTTTCCACAGTTTTCTTTCACTATTTAGAGAGGTCGCTGGGTGTATTGAAGCCGCTATATTAATTTATTTGATTTTTATTGAAAAAAAAATAAATAAATAAATAAATCGTAACGGACAAGCTAAATAATAATAGAATTTGAAAATATAAAATTGAATATAATAATAAATTTGTATTGAACTTTAAAAAAATTTAAATTTTGAAATCCCGTGCATTTTGTTCTGAAAAACAGAGCAATATATATATATTATTATTTGATTGCACTGTATGTTGAAAACCAATATAAAATTATACCAGAATCTGAAATTATAGATTTTAAAAATAAACCAAATTCCAATCAGTTTAACAATATTGTGAGATATTGTCAATCGCCCATACGCATTGGAATTGATTATTCGCAAGATCACCGTTAACTGCCATTCGAGTCGCCGTTTTGATGATCATCTTAATCCCTGTGAGATATTTATCTGCCGCTGAACAGATAAATATTTTATGACCGTAATAATGTATTGTTACTGTAGTGAAACAGGAGAACTTAAAAGTACGTGTTTGCTATTATACGGGTAGAAAACTTTGCTACAATAATGTTTAGATTAGGATTTATTACTTGGAAGTACAATACAAATAAAGATTCTTTAACGTATTGCTGTGTATTAATTGAAAAAAAAATCTTAACACTACAAAATAAAATCATACAATAAACTCTTAAACTAAACTAAACAAAACAAAATTGTGAAAATACTCGGTAAATTCAGACAAAGAAAAACTCGCTCGCAAAACTAGGGAATTTATCTACTAAGGATGCATACTGCTTCAAAATTTCCTTGACTTCAAATTCAAACTTCACATCACAATCGATTTCAATTTCATTAATATCATCTGGGGATTCCATCTGGGAATTGTTTACGTCTAATACATCTAACTCTGATTCTCCAATGACTTCAACCTCATTATTCTCTTCGGATGAAACATCACCTTGTATAAAATCACCTCCAACCACTTTTGCGCAACCTTGTATATCATTCTTAAAACTACTATCACTATTTTTCATTTTTTCTTCGTTAACGCTATCATTTTTCTTTTCTCTACTTAAATTATTAACTACTTTCTCCTCATCTATGCAGTCTACAACGCAATGGAAGCTGTCGAGGTTACTTCAAGAAAGAAAACATACTTACCTTGCCATCGATGTACATTTTGACAGCTGTCACCCACGTACACAATAATAAGAACTTATTCCACCTTAATGGCGAATATCACCCACACAACACTCGTCAAAGGAACGACATAAGAGTCCCATACCACAGATTGGATCGTTCCCAAAAATCGATCGACTACTGGGGCTCGAAATTATATAACCGCTTACCACAGGGAATGAAACTACTAACATCTACCAGCTTCAAGACCCCCATAAAGAAAATCTTAATCGACAGAGATTACTACACAGTGGAAGAATGCCAATTCTAGTCATTTTCTCATCCTGCTCATTTTCTATATATATTTCTTGTTTTGTTTGTCTGCTTTTTGTCATTGTTTGTCTTTTACATTCATTGCTTTTAACTTTTAGTTATTTATTAATTTTATTTATGCACTTTTATTGACTAATGTTTATATATGTAAATATATATCATGCAAATAATTATATGCCAAATTCTGTAATGGTGAAATTACAAATACATACAATAATATGAAGTCATCCTCAATTTCCGAATCTTCAATTAAAGATTGGTTTGTTTCTGCCACATCCCACTCCTCACTGCCAAATGTTACTTGGTTCCGCCAACTCTGGTCTTTAGGAACGTACACTTCCTGTTTTCTGGTGGGCTTGTCCGGATTCATTCCTGCAGCGATGTATAAAAAATTTTATAAGTCAAATAAAAACTTGTATTAGCTTTTTCAATGTATCAAGAAATTTTCACAAATTCGAAATATGGGATTTTAATTTTACTGATTACAATTATAAAAAAAAAACAGGCACCACGTTGGCAAAGCCAAATAAATATGCTGGGTATTAATTGAAAAAAAAAATCTTAACACTACAAAATAAAATCATACAATAAACTCTTAAACTAAACTTAAAACAAAACAAAATTGTGAAAATTCTCAGTAAATTGAAAATCAAGCTGTTCAGACAAAGAAATCACAAAACCATATATAATATGCAACTTAAAACACATCTCAGTGATAATTGGGTTGTATAAAACCACAGCAGTATGTATTATAAAAGCTGATGTAACACATACACACTTCTGAATGTGCAGAAGGTAATAAGGCCCCATTCTGCTAAACCGGCAGCCGTATTGGAAAGTCGCGCAGGTAAATTAATTTCATTAATTAAAACCGTGCTGAAATTAAGTGCCTGGTTTGATTTAGCAGTGTGGTATCCGGGCTTCTTCGTCACAACTTCGTATCAGGTTAAATATGCCGTCACAGAATTGTCTGTAGTATAGCTCGTCCAGATTAACTGAGAATATAAATGTGATTATACGGCGTTGTGTTGCGTTCTCATTATTAAGAGATTGTTTGCAAATTTCGCTAGAAATGGATAATAAAGAAATTAAGTGATTTTAAATTCATACTTAGTGTTTCCTATATCCAATGTAACGGTAACTTGCATTTCAACCGACGCAATTTTAAAATTTGATTTATTAGAACAGATTTCAGCACTTTATCTCCAGATCTTTGCTTACTTTAAACCTATTCCATATCTGTCAGACTTAATGTAAATATTACTATAGGTATCATTTTTCAAAGTAGCTCCGTTTATCAGCATGATTCTGAGCGAAATCTACCTTGCTTAATCATTTGCTGCAAATTTTCTCAAAGAGCGTTGGCTACTGATGGTTAACCTGCTAAAGCAACCTCACAACCTAAAATTATAAAAACCATTCTATTAAAAAAGTGATACTTTTGACAAACAAAAAATGCTCGTGATTGGAGGATGTGGTTGCCTCTGATTTCTTCATCCGTGCATAAAACTGAAAAGACTTTTGTTGAATTAAGGAACCACTTCTAGGCGCACATTTTTGAGTTATTTTTGTTAAATTACTAAGGCTCGTAAAGTACATAATGATAATCTTGTGCTCATTGTTGTACCAGAAGTAATTTATTTTCGAATTATGACTTCAAATGTATTCATTACGTTTTTGGATTTTGATGTATGGGATGTATAATAAGTAAAGTAGCACAAAACTGTTGTTCGATTCAATCAATCCTTTAATTGTAAAAAGACATGCTGCTAGTTTCGATCTAGGCCATCATCAGGCATAGTTTTGTTAGCTCTGTTAAAATCCTATGATGAAAATTGTCAGAAATTGTGTTTTATATTTAATAAAATGTATTTTATATATAACTGGGAAAATTTTGTGACGTGAATTTTTTGGATGGATATTTAAACTTCAAGATAGAGAGAATTTCCATCATAGGATTTTAACAGAACTAACAAAACATGCCTGATGATGGCCTAGGCCGAAACTAGTAGCATGTGCTTTTACAATTAAAGGATTGATTGAATCGAACTGCAGTTTTGTGCTACTTTATCTATTATACAGTCAATTGTATTGCCCCAAATTAAAATTTTTACCAACACTTGCAAAATTTTCTTCTACTACGAAATCTGAAACTTTAATTTTCATTTTCAAAGAGATTGCGTCTAGTGTGACTTATCTTTTTCTCCAAACCGATACCGCCCTATGTTACTTTTGTTTGTGGCTTTAAAACCCGCTGTAAAAACCTTAATACCTCTCAAAATTAGGAATAGTGATTTAAATCAGTCGTGCCAAAAAGAAGTCTTTCGATTGGCTTTTGCGTAACCTTGTTCATATCATTTAACACTTATTTTAGTAGTTCATAAATAAAAATAAGTTATTGTTGGAGTTAACTAGCTGTCATGAGAAAAAATCCGACTCAAGCACCTTTCATTACTCTCACTATCAAGAAAATGTTACTGTGGGCGTTTATCTTTAGACGAAAAGAAATAAACTGTAATTGGAATCACCTCTGATGAGTGCATTACAGCAAATATATTGGATGTTTGTAACACTTTGAGTATTTTTCTTTTGATTTAATGAAACCACTCACAATTAATTCAGAAAATAGTGACACAGAAATTGACTTTTGTCAAATATCGGCCAACATTAATTATTAAAACGTAAGCACTGCGGTATAGATGAATATAGTTTACTTTTTAAAATTAAGTTTTCAGAACGTAAATCAGTGTTATATAATTAGGCTTACAAATTACGCTTTAATAGCAAAATATTTCATATGTTAATATTACAAGTTGTTTTATAAGGATAGATAATTACCTAATATCCGTCCAAACCACAAGTCAAAAAATCGTTATAGATTTAAATTTGCCGCTATTTTCTCTCCTTCTTGCTTACACGTGTACTTATGTCACGTTAATAAAATTTGGTAGTCTGTCTACTTCCGCTACTACTCTTCCTAATTTTGCGACAAAGTATAAACGACAAAAGAGTCCCAACTGCATATTCCTCATTGATATAATGTCTGGAAAAGCTTTATATAAGGAAGTATTAAAATAAAAGATTAACACAATTACGGGCAGTTTTTTTTTTTCTAAAAGAAAAAAATATGTAGAATATTAGTTTTTAAGAAGTTGGTAACATAATAGTTAGTTGTTAGCGAATTGAGAATAAACGTGCGAATACCTTTTTGATTTCCTCCGTGTACTGCGTCCTCCGTATCTTCTGTATCGCCAGATCACGTATCTCCGTATCCCATTTCTGAGAAAATGTTGTCTTTCGTCGGGTTTTGTAATAAAATACACATTCAAAAAGGTATTCGCACGTTTATTCTCAATTCGCTAACAACTAACTATTGTGTTACCAACTTCTTAAAAACTAATATTCTACAAATAAAAACAGAAAGTACGATACTTAAATTAAATCAACTTTGTACTCACTCAAACGAATTTTCTCTTCCGTCATATTTTTTTAACACGAATTGACACAAACGTTACAATTAGTTAGGTTAAATAGCGTAAACAGACAAAATTAATCGTGCTAATGACCTAATGAAACTTCAGTACCTGCTAGGTAAATATTTCTGTGCAATTTTCGTCGAAGGACGGCAAGAAAGCAATAAAAAAGCCAACACAACGGACGCCAGATTTTCCCGCATCCACAACGAATATGGCGCTAAAATCAAAGAAGATGTAAACCACTTTGAAGGAAGACATCCGCGGTAAAATTAAGTATTAATGGAAGTGTGCATCAGCATGATGTAATCGAACAATAAATAATGGCATGCATATAAAATAAGGAATTAAATTTGATACATAACCTCTTTAATGATGTTTAAAATGTCATGTTGACGTAATAATAATTTTACTCGATAGATGGCAGGAAAGCAGCTTATATTTTTTTTTTAATTGTGATTTAGGGATCGCATTTTTTTCCTCAGTTGAAATTCTAAATTGAATATACATTTTCTGTTCTAAAAATAATAATAAAAAAAGCATTAATTACCGCATTATTCACAATAAATCAGGGAAATCCCAAGTCTGCAGCGATCAATCTTTTTAATTACACCGGTGTGCGTCTAATTCGCCCGACAAATTAATGCAATTCCCTTATAAATTACCCTAATCAGAAACCCGGTTCGCCGGTTACAGCCCTTTTGATAATTTAATTCGCGTAAAGTAAGTAAATTCTGATTTGGCTAATCATAATTCGATGATAAATGATACGGAATGACTTACGGAGGACCGGGTCGATCCCTAGAGTTCCGGAAGTGCCGCGGCCCGAGTCGTCTAATGGCCGCGGAGACGCCTCAAGGAGGGTCTCCGATAGATTACACCGTCGGGATTCGAACTTCGAAGCGTAAGTTCGAGTAATCCGTGATTTGCAAAGCCCCGACGCGCTTATTCCCATGTCGTTCGAGAGAGATTTTAGCATATCTTCTCTACCTGTCTAGTAACGACCAAACACCCGACGATTTAAAACTTGAGGTTTAGAACTTGGTGTAGCTATAAATTTCTTGTCTTATGTCGAATGCGCAATATGAGTTTTACCAAAGTTAAAGGAAAATCTCAAATCCCTAGGGAAAACTCTTATTGGAATGCATCTCTTAAACAGTTTACATAAAACTGATATAATATTGAATTAAACAATTAAATGCCAATTGTGGATTGCAAATACCAGGTAAATATTATCATTACGACAATGAAACTTGAACACTGTTTTTTTTAATTCACTCAGAATTATTTATATCTAAGTCATTGTCATTTTAAAATTATTATTTATAAATTCAAATAAGAATTGCCTGAACATACCTCAGTTAGTCAAAAAATCTAATGAAGCAAAATTAATTTTTTATCTAGTACAATTGACAATCTTCTAATGTCATGCTAGCGACATCTCTAGGAGCAAGAACTAATTGTCCCGAAATCATTAAAGGTATCTGTAATGCACATTAGACAGTTTCTTCAGTTTTCCTCTTTTTTCTTTTCTATAATTCGTGTAACTATTTTTTTTTTTTCGTCATTCAAAATACTTACATTTTTTTCTTTAATTAAAACTTATTTCTTTTAGACCACCTTTATTCGAATAGGCTGTGCCATCTTAATTACAATAGTGGTACAGTCCTTTATAATTGCCTGCTTTTTCCATATAAACACAGCATTTATTGTATATCCACTGTGACATAAAATCTCAAAAATAACATAGTTTTACATTTTGAACACTATACACTAAATTACTCACAAACTGCTTAGCAGCTCCAAACTTCGAACAAGAAGTAACTTATGATAAGTAGTTCTGCTATTGTAATGGAGATGACGCAATTTTTTAGACTATTTATGTAATCACAAATAAAAGAATTTTATTGGTCTTTTTGGTTGATTATCTGTAATGCACATTAAATATATTACCTTCACATTTCAAAATATTTTTGCTAAAAAACTATGTAAATATTGGATTATTACATTACAGAATGTTTATACTTTAAAACCTAAAACCAAATATAAGAATGCGCGCCATCCATTTCAAGTTTGATATCCAGTGTCATAATTTGAATTAACTAATCGTTGAACGGAAGAAGGCATTTCACACGATGCATTGCCGTATTCTTCTAAGGTTCGTATATACTAGGTGGCCTCGGCCTCATAACTTTTCAGCAAATCAAGAGAAGGAGCGCGAACACATCATCACGTATGCTGTGTTTAATAAGTAAAGTGGTGCATATATGTAAAAACAAATGGTGATTTGTACTCCCAGACTAAATATTTATTTTTTTACAAAAATCTTAATTTTAGGAATTTTTCAATTAATGTTAAGTCAAGCAAACGTGTCTTGAAATATAATTCAAGTTCCTTTTATTATTACAGATACCCCAATACCATATTATATAGTCAAGGAAAATGTTCCACTAGCGTACTATAGATGGGCACCGGCAGTATTCTCTTATGGAAAATATTACCACTACAAAACGTACAACAAAAAGAAAATGCTGGTGGTGTCATCTAATAGTGCGCCAGTGGAACATTTTCTTTGACTCGAAAATGATCGCGAGGCGCCTCACCACAACGTCATCGCGTATCCCCTGCAAGTTACGAGGCCACCTAGTATATACGAACCTTGATTTCACTCAACGATACATCATCGTATTCTTCTACAGTTATTTTTACAAGTTACGATGACAGCAGCTCACAACCGTTCATGAGCTTCAAAGTTTGAAGCCTATTAGCAGTTGAAGGCTGCTATCGGCGTAATGTCTGAGTGTCAAACTTATAAAACGAAGTAGGTATGAAAAAAGCTGGGACCTGTAATTGGTAGTATCGCTATTATAATAGAGATGGCGCTCAGTATGATAATTATTTATTTTTTAAATACTCTTTATATTGTTAAAACAGTTAAAATATAGGTAAATCCATAACACACACAACAGTCATAATTGGTCTATGTAATACTTTATTGAACACAAAATTGCACATAAAATCAACGAGATATTTAATTAAGTTCGCTTAAAATATGAGTAAACAGCAACACAGCTCTGATTGGACGGAATCGTTAAAAATGTAATAAATACAATAAATACTGCGTCTTAAAATCGAGAAAAATGAGATCACTCTAAATTTAAAAATACTTTAACATCTTCTAGCGGTACCAATCTTCTAGAATCCAGTTTTTCGGCGCACATAGGGCAGCTATCGATGGATTCGAGCATTCTAAAAAATACAAAAATTACTTGTCAAACTTTGCATTTGACATTTTTTTTATGTATCAAAACCCAAGTGTCATCGAGCAAAATATTAGAATGTAAAAGGTTTTGCCATGTTGTTCAAATCTATCGGGGAAAAGTTACTTCAGAAATGTGCAAATTGCTAAAACTGAACAACCTCACCTATGTTTTTGCAGCACCCAGTTGTACCTATGCTACTAAAGAGAGTAAGAGACAGGAACTCGAAAAATGCGCCGCTCTGATAGAGAAATTTTTAAAGCTTAAAACCTCGCATCCAGCATTATTGAACAAACGGAATGATTACTGCACTAAATCTAATGAAGGAGAAGAAGAGGAATTATGTTTGGAGAAAGAGGCGAGGCATAATTACCACGAAGACATAGAACAAGCAATAAACAAGCAGATACTCTTGGATTCAGCGCTGCCGTACTCTTACTTGGCAGTATCCTGCCATTTCGGCAGCACGAGCGTTGGATTATTAGCGGACGCAGCAGTTCTTCAAGAAAATGTCCGACGAAGAAGTTGAACCACGCTATGGAAACTTATCAAAGTATAACAGGTGAGAGGCGAATGGCAATTAACTCCGGTGCCGGTAAAATCATGCCCAGACTGTAGTATAGTGAAGAGTTTGAAATTAGCGCTTTCTATGGAGAAAGCCGTATTAGATATTCTGCTTGAGTTGCTTATGCTGGCGAGAAAACACCAAGACATTCGAACGGAGGATTTTATAATTTCTGATTTTTTGAAGGAGCAACTGCAGTGCATCAGAAACGTCGGGAATTTAATAGCTACCGCGACTAGAATGAAGGAAGGCGGAGTAGATCAGTTCCTGTTAGATAAAGAATTAAGCACCGCTGTTGGACATACTATTACTAAAATCTAATATGATGGTATTATATGTTAATTAAAACAGAAATAAAAGAAGGACTTACGTTTTGAATTCGGTTAATATACCGGGAAAATTACACTCTGGACACACGGTAAGATCATCTTTCACAATGTGTCGGCCCTACGATTCAATTTTTTACTACCGATTTGGGCGAAATTTTAAAAAAAAACTCACCGTAACTATACAGAAGGGTATGTTCGTCTTGCAATTATTACAGAAGGTGTCGGTTTCTGGCAATTTTTCGTCGCAAAACGGACAGGGAGTCGACGGTTCAAGGGGATCTTCGGCTTTATCGCCTTCTTTAGCGGCTCTGGGCGGTTTTCGGACAACCGCTTCGATCTTTTTCGCGTATTTCGGATCGATTTGTCGCCTATATTCGGGGTTCATTAATGTTGTCGCGAATTTATACGCCGCAAATTTTAAATCGGCTCTGTGACACTCTATAACCGTTGACGTTAGAATAGGAACAATATCTGAAAGAGAAATTGTGATTCTGAGTAATTCTGATTGTTATTTTGAATTAACAGTATTTGGCCCTTTTTAACTGCAAACATTGATTCAAATGTTACTAAATGCAAGTCAAAGATGGATAAAATTTATTAGAATTAAATGAAGAAGCAACACCCTGTGAACGAAAAATAAAATTATCTATTATCAACATGAGTACCGGATAAAGTTAATTTACCTATTGCCTGTGATTAAAAAATAAATCATATGCTATCTATGAGAATACATAAAATTATGTTTTGGATGAAATTTATTCTCAGCCGATAGTGTCAATTATGTTTTTTCTTCTTGGAGATAGCGGCTTTTTGCACAATTTAATGAAAAATTTTACTAAATCAAATCATTTTTTAACGTTTCGACATTTTTTTATTGTCTTTTTTACATTATACATTTAACAACACAACACAAACATTTTAAAATTTTACATTAAAATTTACATTTTTAAAAATAAATAACCTTAAAATGTTATTTGTGAAAGTACTTTAATATACATGTATGTGTAGCATACTGAATACAAATGTGCCGAAGGTTACATCCAAAACAAAAAAAAATGTTTGAAAACTTTGAAAAATAACATTTTCATGTTATTTATTTTTAAAAATGTAAATTTTAATGCAAAATTTTAAAATGTTTGCGCTGGTGTTGTTTAACTGTATAAGTAAAAAAGGCATGAATGATTTTCTGAGAAAAATAAAAAAATTGTCGAATTAAAAATGATTAATTTAGTACATTTTCATTAATTGTGGCAAAAAGCCGCTACCTCGAGAAGAAAAAAACATAAAATTATGTATTCTATGTATATAAATTTTAATATTTAATATTATAATAAATTAAATAGTTTAGTCGTTACTTGTAAATGATAAGCAAATTATTATTTTACCTTAGGCAGCAAATAAAGTTAATTATTTATTATCTGTGGACAACAAATAAATCGCGAAGTCACTATGAAGGAAACATAAATTTATCTATTACCAGCAAGCGGTGAATAAAATGAATATAACATAAAATTAATATAAATTAATTATATGTTATCTATGAGTTGGAAATAAAGACAATTACGTATTATCTACGACTAACGAATAAAACAATTTATTCATTATTTATGAATAATATGCAAAATTATTACCAAATCCCGAGCAACAAATAAAACTAATTATTTATTATCTATGCACAACGAATAACATCACAGATGAAAGATACATAAATTTACCTATTATCCATAAGCGGCGAATAAAATTAATAAAACATATGATTAATATAAATTAATTATATGTTACTTATGAGCCACAAATAAAGGCAATTACCTATTATCTACGACTAACGAATAAAATCATTTATTCATTATTTGTGAATATGCAAAATTATTACCAAATCCCGAGAAACAAATAAAACTAATTATTTATTATCTATGCACAACGAATAATATCACATATGAAAGATACATAAATTTATCTATAATCCGTAATCGGCGAATAAAATTAATATAACATATTTAATATGAATTAATTATATGTTACCTATGAGCTACAAATAAAGTCAATTACCTATTATCTACGACTAACGAATAAAAACATTTATTCATTATTTGTGAATAATATGCAAAATTTATCCCAAACCTTGCACAGAAAATAAAGTCAATTATTTGTTATTTATGAAGAACAAATAAAATCACGTATGTACTCACTATGAAGGATAGATAAATTTATCTACTATGCGTAAGTGGCGAATAAAATTAATTATCTCTTCAGTAGTTATGAGCCAGAAATAAAAATCAATTACATTATTATTTAATGACTAACAAATAAAATTATTACCAACCCTGAACAACACATAAAGTTAATTATTTATTATCTGTGAACAACAAATAAATATTCACTATGAAAGACACGTAAGTTTATCTACTATCCTCAAGCAGCGAATAAAATTAATTATCTCTTACATATGAGCGACAAATAAGGTTAATTACCTATTATCTACAACCAACAAAAAAAATCATTATTTGTAAATAATGTGAAAAAGTATTACCAACCCCTGAGAAGCTAATAAAATTAATTTTTCTTACCTATGAGCAACAAATGAAATTCTTTACTCATTATTTGTGAATAATAAACAAAATTATTACTTAACCCTGAGCAATAAATAAAGTTAATTATTTATTATATATGGGTAAAAAAAAATCAGGTATTTACTGTGAAGGATACATAAATTTTTCTATTTTCCGTAAGAGACGAATAAAATTAATTATCTGTTATCCATGAGTCAGAAATACAGTTGATTATACAGAGCTATTATTGTATAGCACTTTTTAAAAAACGGGTAAAAGATATACATGAGCAATGCCTATATACAAAAAATTACGGTTCTATGTGCATGTAATTTTCCAAATTTTAGGGCCCAAAATATAGTTAAAGACGCCCACATCTGTGTTTACCGTGTTGATACGAGCATAAATCTGATAGCAGAAATGGAATTTCAGACCATCTGTAAGGTAAAAATCGACAAAATTAAATGCTAGCATAGTGAATTCATTCAAAGCAGATGTTATTTACACAAGATTTAAACTGTGATAAGACGGAAGCACCAGAATGCAAACAACCAGACAGGTGTTTTTTTTATATGATGTGCGTTTGCCATGAACTTGTGTATCACGTAAAATAGCAGTACATTTTAAAGGTTAAATTTGTTTTAAAATAAACTATTAATGTTTGCAATAAAAACTAATGTATGTTATTGTTAACTTTATGTAGCGTGTTTCAAAATCTATACGCTGCCATTGCAAACGCATGCATCCACTGCGAATAGCAGTGCACACTAAATGTAATCCAACGTTCAAAGTGTAGCGACGACCGATGGTTCACCGGTATGCCTAAAGAGTCAGGCCGGACTCCAATAAAGAAAAATCATTTTTCTCGGTACTCCGTGTACTTAGAACCGTAATTTTTAGTATATAGGCATGCTCATTGTATATTTTACCCTTTTTGTTAAACCAGTGCTATACATATATACCCTGTATATTAACTATAAACGACAAATAATGATGATTATGTATTGTCTCTGGACAACAAATAAAACGCGATTTTAGATGAAGGAAATGAATTAATTTCATTTTATAATTCCTTGAGTTTATTTTTGAACCCTGAAAATGTTAGAAGCTAACTATTTAATAAAGGATTTTTAGCAAATATCTCTAAAATAAATTATCTGTTGCCGCTAAACAAAGAATAAATATCTAACTATGAACAAAAAAAAATCAGGTGTCAATTATTCTGTGCATAAAAAAAAAATATCAAATTTAACTGTAAACAACAAACAGGCTTGATTATCTATTACATGTGAAAAACAAATAAAATTATGTATTGATTATTTGTAAATGGTAATCAAAATTATCTATTATTCGTAACTTATAAAGATTTGTAAAAAAAAATAATATATATATTGCAGCTTTTTTAAAGAAAATATAATACACAATAACCATTTTATTATTCAAATAGTCACCTAAATAAACGCATACGGAAGTACTAAAGGTGCTAAGTGTCATTTATATCCATTTAAATTAATTAATTAAAACAAAAAGCTTCAAATATTCAGTTTTACTTTTTTTTAAATATAATTTCAATTTCAAGATAAATGCTGCAAACTTCTCCTAGACCCCTCACCACAAACTGCAACTAAACTGGACGTAAGTTTCAAATAGCCGCAGCAGCATGTTTCTGCTTGTAATTGATAGCTTTTACTATTGAAACGTACGTCCAGTTTAGTGCAGTTTGTGGTAAGGGGTCTAGGAGAAGTTTGCAGCATTACCAGTACCACAGTTTGGAGTATTTTTGTCTTCAAGATAAATAGTGGCACTTAACACTTTTGTAAAAACATGTACCCACTTCGACAGATAGAACGTTTTTGATGCATAAATTAAAACCATCGATACTTGGCACTTAGCCAGCTTTAGTACTTCCACGTCTCAATATCCAAATACATACGTGACGGAAATTTCGATATATTATTGGCCACCCTGATCAGCATCCTCGCACCTTTCAAATGATAACCTCCTCACGTGTAAAACCTGACCAATATATAACTGTGCAGCAACATCAGATTCCGAATACATCTCGTAGGGGATCTTGATGCCGTTATGTCTCAATTCTTGATACATGGGGGCGAACAAGACGTTCGTGAGCGTTCCTATAGTTGCCGTTTATTTGCTCTTCGTTGGCTATGATCGAGGCGGATTTTGCGGCTTCTTTATACTGCTTCCGCGCCATGTACAGCCGGAAAAGGTGTTTGGGATCTTTTGGAGTGCCATCCGTTTCGCCCAAAAGGAATTCGATCAATTGACTCGCCAATTGGTCGTCGTTAGAAGAAGCTACCACATCGATAGCTATTGATATGGCATCGTTTTCGTCGGTGTTGGATTTAGCTGCTCTGAGTAAAAGTTTCATAGCCTGGAAATTAATTTCAATTGAAATGAGCCGCCCCCTCAAATACTCTATCCGCTGTGATTTATGTAAAAGTCCGAAGCCTGTTAATTGTCGATATCAAGGGGGACTTTAATGAGGGACTTGATGATTTAATCACAGCAGGTAAAGATTTATTAGGTGAGTCGTTTCATCTGTAATAAGTAGAGACCGGATTATATGCAAAACGCATATATTTTATTTTTTGCATATCTTTAATTATAGTCTATATGTAGACGTATTACACTAATTGAAGTTAATTAGCGCTAATTAGTGATTGCATATATTGCATATTTAAGCATTTTCTATGCATATTTTTACAAAAGTTGCATATATTGCATATTTAAACTTTTTTTATCCTTTCTATTAGTAAAAATTCCTAGTAATTCCTAATGTAGATCGACAACCGACAATTCTCAGAACGATAAATCTTTTACATTGGTTTCTTTAATACTTTTTCCAAGAACTGCACGTGTTTAATTTCGCCTAGCAGAAGGGATGTGGTAAATACGTTTTATTATTATTAATTCCCAAATAAACTATTCATTCATTGAATATCTTTGAGCGAAACAGCATGTAATTGTGTTACGTTTTTAAATACTGTGCGTACATACAATGAGTACAGCGAATAAAATTTCTTTATGGATTAAGACATATCCTGAATTGGTAAAGGATGGCGACAAAATATTTTGGCGAGCCTGCAGTAAACTGGTAAGTTTAATTTTACTAAAAGCTTTACAATTGTTTTTTAAATTCTTTAACTTTTGATATAAAATGACAATTGTTGTTGTAGGTGTCCTCTGAGGAAAAATACCTGATTGATCAACACGCTAAAACTCATCACATATGAATGGAAAACTAGCGACCGCATTGTGCAGCAATCTATACGTCAATGTGTAGCATCAACTTCACCGAAACTCAGAACAAAAAATAATATCGGATCTGTGTAACGCATTAATTTCATTCTAACATACCATTAGCAAGATTAAACAATGTTAATTTGAAATCATTTCTGCAAAAATATTGCAAACATAGTATACCTGATGAAAGTACCTAACGAAAAAATTATGTCACATTTTGTTATAGAAACAATAGCGAAATTCAACAATTGGTAGGGAATAATTTATTTATATCATGGTAGATGAAAGTACGGATAAGTGTGGCCGTTATATTGCCCATTTGTAATAGGAATTCTTCATGAGATATTGTAGGTAAATCATATTTAATTTATTGTAAAGAACTTCAAAAAACAAATAATGTGACAATTGCCCAATTCGTTCAAGAAGGTTTATCAAATTTCTTTTTACCTGGAAGTATACCTTGTGAAAAAAATTTACTAATGTTGTCCGACGCTGCACCATACATGATAAAAGCCGCGCAAAATTAAAAAAAAAAATTATAGTAACATTATTCATACCACTTGTTTAGCTGATGGTTCAATCGTGTAGCCAAAGACATTAGAATCAATTCCCTTTGATTAATGAATTTAATTAGCAATGTCAAAAAGTATTTTTAAAAGCACCTTTACGAATCCAATTTGATAAGGAGCGACTTCCCGGTGTTAAGTTGCCTCCTGAACCGATTATTACGAGATGGGGTACATGGTTAGAGGCTGTAATTTTTTTCGCCGATAATTTTGAAGGAATAAAAAATGTAATTCTTGAAATCACTGCTGACTGCATTGCTCGAGAAAACTGTAAAAAGATAGTAACATCAACAGAATTGCTACAAAACCTTTTGTATACTAAGTCAAATTATAGCTTTGTTTCAAGTTCCATTCGTAAACTAGAAACGCAAGAGATGTCGCTTTCGGAATCAGTCGAAATAGTAGACGAATTTGATATGCTATGTAAGAAGGTTAAGGGTACAATAGGTAATTCTATATACGATAAATTTAAAAAAGTGATAAATAAAAATGCGGGGTATTTGAAATTGAAGAAAGTTAAGAAAATTTTGGAAGGTGAAACAGTAAACGATTTCGACTTTAATTTTAGTTTAGAATGTATTGCAAAGTTAAAAAAATGCACCATTTACATCTGTGGATGTTGAAAGAAGCTTTTCTATTTCGAAACATATGTATTCTGATATAAATGATATGATAAAGACAAAACTTTCTTTTACACAATTTTGAAAAACATTTAATTATAAATTGTTTTAGAAATATGTTGTGAAAAAATTTTGTGCAATAAAGTTAATGTTTAAATTTCTGCTCTTATTTATTTTATGTAAAAATTTTGCATATTGTGGCAATTTTTTTGCATATATGCCCCTGGTTTATGCATATTTTCTCAAAAATCGATGCATATATATGCGCATATATTCCAGTTTTTCTTTGCATATAATCCGGTCTCTAGTAATAAGGGCAGTTTATGAAGCTAGATTTACCTTTTGATAATCTTTAGAGTGATACCAATATCGACCAGCTAATAAATAATTCCTTTCGTTCTCAAAGTACAAAGCTAAACTAATAAAATCTTCTGGCCTAATTTCGTCAGGTGATAAAGTATTGAGCAAAATCTCCCCATACATATCCAATTTCGAATGTTTCCTGGCCAATTCGAAAGCCTCTTCATTGCATTTAGACAGCACCAAGAACTTTATAGCGGAAGGATAATCGTTCAACCTCTGAAAGAAGCTGTAAAACCAAACTGTAAGTAATGATAAAAAATTGCAATCGCAATTATTTTATAATTACTTACTTGGCGACCAATTTTGCCCCCTCCACACTTTTAGTTTCCTGCACTAAATCTACAGCGATCTCGGGATTGTTTAAATAATCCAACTGCAATCTTATAACAGCGTCGAAATCTTTGGCCGCGTAGTAGGACTTCACGGCTTCTTCGTACTTCCCCTCCCTCTCCTTGGCTTTAGCGTATTGAAGATGGATCTACTGGAGGTCACGCTAGGTAGGATGTTCGCCTATTATGCAGTTCTTTTGTTATGTAACAGAGGGCGGCTTTGTCGTAGCATTCGGCTTTCTCGTAGAAAATTTCGCGGCTTCTGCCAATTGGTTTTTACTCTCTAAGATTTCGGCGCACTCCTTGAACAGCTAGGGTTGTGCAATTCGATGGCACGTTCAAACCGTGCTTATAATTCCCGGATCTCATCGCTGTTCTAGCGATACCGGATTTGCAGATTGAAAATGTGCTCTGGACGACTTATTATCTTGTGAATCCTTCTCGTAGTGTAGGAAAGCTTCCGAGTAAATTACCACTGCGAAAATTAATACGTGATTTAGAGATGTCTTTAACGTTCGAGAATGTATTTCCCGCTAGAGATGGCGCTATGAAGTTAGGGTCAGAACGTATTCCGTGTGGGAATACCCACGAATAACTATCTAGATGGCAACGTAAATATTTGAATTTAGAGTTATCAACATAAATTCCATGTAAATAATGACGACTACATCACAAGATTTTTTTCTTAAACAGGTTGTATAATAGCGGTAAGAACTTTTTTGTTTTATGAATATAATATGTGAATATTTCAAAAACTATCAGAATATGTAGGTATACTAATCTAAACTAATTGATTGATAGAATCTTGCACTGCATTCAATGCTGCACTGAAAAATATCACGTTCCATTTGAAAAAAGTTTTTTTTTTTTTTATTTTAAAGATATCCGTATTGGACATGAGTTTCTGAACACCCTGTATAGGATATTGTAGTTACCGTTGCCGCAGTCAATACCTATGACCGTGTACTTCATCCAAATCATAGCATATCTTAATGCTAATAGCCTAAGATAATTAATTTATTGGAAAGTGAAACGTCAAAATTTTGACAAAATACAAATACCTCAAAAACGATTAGCTTTACGATAGGAAATATTAATACAAATCATCAAAATGATACGAGCAATACACTGGACTCATAAAAATGCACCATTCAATTTAAAATAAGAAGATGGATTATTGGCACCTGTATACAAAAGTGCTATAAGGCTGCAAATATTTTCTTAATAGTTATAGTAGTCGCTATGACTTACTCGCAAGTTCCAAAATCAAATATTTTCCATTTTTTTGACATAAAGCTGAAATAATAAATAAAATGACCCTTTTGCAAGACGTTTCATATATCACATAATTTACAGGTCGAGAAAACTAGAAAAGATGGGTGGGAATCGTAAAATGACACAGATTTCAGCTTTGTTATTTTTGTCCCTTTGCGTCAGAACGGAAAACGCAAATATTGCATAACGCGAAATGCAAAAATTTATGAGGCAACGCAATGTTTTATAAAACAAAGTTTTTTTTGCGGTTTTAAGGGCGAAAAGGTTAAAAAAAGCATAAATAAAATAATGTACCTATTATTTGTACGCATAATAAGTAACCCACGCGTCTTCAACAAAAAAATCACCTCTAAGATAATTTCAACTTTCAACTCAAACGGCTACATGAATTGTGAAGGAAAATTGAACTAACAACATGGTGTATTGTTATCTAACGGCAATGCCAAATAGAATAATGTAAATTCTCTAGGCAGATATCACATACAAAGAAAAAAAAAACTTGTAAAGTCATCCTAAGGATACAGCCATGTATAAGATTAAATTGGTCCACGGTTTTAAATGCCTTATAGATTAGCCGCCCAGTAAATCCCAATTCAGAATTTCCCTCAATTATATTTATTAACTTCAACTAAAGGATTCAAATACAATATTAATTAATACAAAAATCATAGTAACTTCATGCTTTAATGTTGAAGTACTAAAAAATAATTGAGGGAAATTGAAATTGGTTTAGTGCGCGTGATTTTTATTTGAATTCTATTTATTATTAGCCTACATATCATTATAATTATTACTGAAATTTCAATGTGTATAATTGAAATTTTCAATGCAGGATGCTTGCATTTTAATCTAGTTAACACAACTAAATTGTTAATATTTTTATGTCTATAATTATTTAGATTCGGTTTTTTTTTTTCGTATAGATTTTTTGTTAGTTAAATTGTTTACAAATTATACAGGACTGTTTCAGCGAGAGCGTTGCTAGAAATTTATGGGGTTAACACAAAATAAAAGTTTAAAAATTCAGAATTAGATATAATCGGTTCCATTTTCTTTAAAAATATATTTTCAGATGGCTAGCATTTCCGGTTATAACGGAAAATCACCATCTACTTATTATTTTAAATAGAACACCCTGTATATTTTACATATTTGGATTTACCTTTTTCAAGCTTTATAATGCCTTGCTTTTGTAATTTGAATCGGCCGTTTGGGTTATTCCATTGTTTTCGAAAAAAAAATCTGCTCTAGCAGACATTTATTCAAAAAATCAGAGATCACTTGACTTTTGTGTTGTCATCTAGGGATTCAGAATATGCTTAACAACATGTTGGAGTATTTTTGGCGCCGAGAACAGCTGTCTACATTGTGTATTACTTTACTATGGCACGTTAACTTTTCGGAGTTAAGTTTGAACAACCCCCATATTTTATTACTTACAAGGGAACACCGGCGGGTGCGTCCCCCTCCGATTTCGATGAAACTTAACAGATCGAAGGAGTCACATTAATAAGAGACAACGTATTTTTTTTATCGGCGTATCCGCACGATTTTGGGCACAACCCCCTCCAAAGTTTGTACGATTTTTCAATTTTTGCAAATATTTCACTAAATATAACAGATATTAAATTTTCTTCTTAACACATTTGCAGCATATTGCATGGCCCTAAGGGTGGCGTCGCCGTATTCACAAAAAGTTAATAACGGGAGACGGGGTACCCCGTACCCCCCATTTTTTTTACATTTTTTCTTTTTCTTATTCATCAAAAGAAGTATGGAGTCCGTCCCCCGTTATTAGCTTTTTATGAAGATATCTATCTTGAGACCACGTATTAGCTGGAAATTAATGTTAAGGATAAAAACTTATTTCTGTTTAGTAAAATTGATTTATATCAATAGACAAGTTTATTATTTTGAAGCTATATTATTATTTTTCTATTTTTAATAATTATTAATTTTCTAAACTTGTTATACATCAATCGTATTCTAATGTCAAATCGGCCTTCTTTTGATGGATAAGAAAAGAAAAAAATGTAAAAAAATGGTGTGGTGGTACGGGTACCCCATCCCCCGTTATTACCTGTTTCGAATACGGACGACGCCACCCTTAGGGCCAGCCAATATGCTGAAATTATGTTAAGAAGAAATTGTAATATCTGTTATAATTTAGGAAAAATTTGCAAAAATTGAAAAATCGTCCAAACTTTGAGGGCTGTACCCCAAATCGGTACAGATAGCCCGATAAAAAAAAACGTGTCTCTTAATTTTAAGTACTCTTCGATCTGTTAAGTTCATCGAAATTCGGAGGGGGACACCCGCCGGTGTATCCCTTGTTAGTTGTCTTCGTCGTCTAATCTTATCCCACATGTGCTATACTTGAGATTGATAGTTTAAGAGATAATTATGTTTTTTTTTTTAAATGCACACATATCTCCCAGTATGTCATGGAAAATTTGCCTTCTCAATGAATTACTGTCAAACGCTGTCAAAGTCCCAACTGATTACGTTTCGCTGAGACAGCCTGTATATTAATAATGTATAATTTCTGAAAAAAATATTGTTAATATTGTTATAATGCAAAAAAAAAATGTTTCAGCAATTCCAGCACAAGAAAGGCCAAAATTTTTATTAATTATTTCAATTAATTATCTCCAGCTATATGTTGAAAAATAGGAAAAAAAAAAAACAAAAAAAATGTATGATAAGAACTCTGTACTATGATATTTATTTCATAGCGTGCAGAATTCGTAGAATTTGATGACTAAACTCACGTAAAGTTCCCCACTGTTGCGCATACTCCCCCTGGACAATAAACGGAATTTGTTCTGCGCGCCGAATCTTCTTAAGGCCAACTGCAACGCCATGATCCCACTGTAGTAAGTCCCTGCGCATCTCCAGGGCCGTCTCCGGCGGACGATTTTAAAAACCACTGTTGCGCTGGATCGAATCATTTAGAACATAGCGACGTAACCCTGCCGTCAATTTTAATCGTCAACATTCCAAAATATCTTCCAAAGCGAAAACCAAGCGCCTATCTCTAATATTCCTAATATATCCTGAGAGCTAAATAAGAACAAAAGCCTTTAAAACGTCGAATAAATTACGTTATCAATCACCTAATTCTAACTCTAAATTCACCATGGCCTTTTTAGCCACCTCCTCCAGTGTTCTTGCGATTCAATAGCTGGCAAGTATTCCAAGCTGATGAAAACCTAAAATGGCGTTATATCAAAAATTTGTCTCAAACGGTTCGAAAGAATTTAAAACGGAGGAATTTTACCTGTGCAATGAATTGCTTATTTAAAATTATTTTTCTAAAGCGACTTGATCGGTATCTGCTAACACTTAGGACTGGGTGAATCGTGTGTTGCATAATTAATGTGAGATAATGGACCTCCAGTGGTGGCAGACATGATGTCACCGCCGTACATGAAGTAAGGGGATCTGTTCGATACTAAACTAGTTTACCTAATTTCTGTACGATCCACCTATGAAAGGAATAGAAAGTGAGGAATGGTAAGATGTGAAGGCAGTTTTGATTTAATATCGGTGAGCCTCTATTTCCATAAGCCATTGAAAAGTGCCCCTAAAGCTATCGAGCTGAAGCTAATGCAAATACTTACTAGGAGCTATTCATTCTTAGAAGAATCAGTGAACGTTACAAATGAAGAGCACATTTTTCAGTTCATATGACATCACTTGTAAAGAATTTATTTGGAAAAAAGTTTAAAAAAGTAATGTCATAAACCCAAATGCAGGCATTCCTATACAACAAAAAGTCAAGTTGGTACCTTAAACCCAAAAAAATCACCCCCAAAAGGAAATTGAAAATTGAACTCGTATGCGGAACTGAATATTGTTTTATATTTATTATAAATACATATATGTTAATAATAAATGTAACAACAGATAATATAATAATATTATATTATAATATATTATTATTTATTCTTACAAAATTATTTTTTATACCTCGGTGCTTTCATAACTACTAAGTTTGAAATGTACAGCATATAAATAATTCCCCATTAACCCATTAATGATTTTTTATTTTTATTTTTTATCCTAAAAAGGGGAAAGTAATGATAACTTTGAACTGAGTGAACGGAATTAGTCCTTGATTTTTTATAGAATACCCATGATCAGTGTTTACTTGCATATTTTTTTAACGTGATAGCTTTAGTAATTCCTGAGAAAAAAATATTGAATTTTTCCATCCTTATGCTAATATCTCGAATGGGGTGGCATCTATTCAGCTAATTTTTCAATGGCTTATCGGAGTAGAGCCTTTAAAATTGAAATTGATTTTTTAATTTTCTGATAATTTATTAATTGGTTGCATTATGTATCATAGATGTTTTCTACCGTAAAAAATGTAAAAATGAACTAACAAACATAATAAAGAAGATATTTCTAAAAATACTTATATTTTAGTGGTGTGTTAAATAAATGACAAGAAACGCGGTATAAAAAAAACCTAGAAATAACGAATATACGAACGTTGCATAAAAAATAAACAGAATTCTCTAACAACTACATAGAAATATTGTTTTTGTCAAGCCCAGGTGGAGACAAAATAACTATTATTTCAA
Organism: Protaetia brevitarsis; assembly: GCA_004143645.1. NCBI lineage: Eukaryota > Metazoa > Arthropoda > Insecta > Coleoptera > Scarabaeidae > Protaetia > Protaetia brevitarsis. The sequence continues at coordinate 884,300 of RXPK01000105.1, forward strand.
GTAATAATAGTTATTTTGTGTAACAACCCCACACAATGTAAATTTCACGGATTAGTTTGCCTGGTTTTTATTTCGATTTTGGTTCAGAAATACCTATGCAAAAACACATAATACACATCATTATAGAAACTCGATCATTATGAAATGTAACCGCTGAGAACCTATTACTACTTATTATTGTTAGTTTTTACAATCACCGTTTTATAATTGATAGAAAATGCCAATTTATACTTTTCTGTTCAAGAAACTATACTTTTTCATTTATCAATCAATTAGTTATATTAATAGATCATTCACATCAAGGGAAAAAATAGAGAAAACAATATTAGTTCCAGCCAAACAAGTGCTTAAATAAAAATGCGCTACAATCAATACACGACATAACTAATTATAGCAAAAGTACACCAATAAGTAGATGTAATAAATAATGGCATGAATACGTCCGCCTAACGGTAACCCATTTGCCTCCCTGCCCAACTCCTATTTGACTACTGCTTATTCACATACTCCAGCGATAGATATTATGCCCCCACTCCCGATTTTTGCGATGGCAGTAATTCACGATGTATCTAGTGTTTGGGGTTGATTCGGTTTTAGCTGAATATATATAAAGCTGTTCACATACGTACTGCTATGGTTAGACTACCCGCGTTACCGCTGAGTGTATTTTGAGTTGCATATTTTGATTTGTTTATTTTTTTCTGAGCTGAATCAATTTGGCGAGAATTTTTCACAAGTTTTATGTTTATTTTGTATAATTTAAATTAAAGAGTTTATTGTATGATTTATTTAATTAAGTGTTAAGTTTTTTAAATTAATTCAATTCATTTATATGTCTATTGTTTGCTCATGTAGAGTTAATGCTTATTCTATTAGATTGTGTCGTTCAGTTGTTTACGACTGCGTTGTATGATTTTGAGAGAGCGATTTTTGTAAGAAAAACAGTTGTAGAGTTTTGTCAAGAAGTTTCTTGTTCGGCTATTGACGTGAGTAGACGTATTTTTCAATCTTTGTTGCCATTTTGTTATCCATTTTGATTTTGTAAATTTCATTATATTCTTTAAATATAGCCAATCAAGGAGTTCATTTCGTAATAATTGTTAATATATTGAAGTATGCACTTTATAGATATAAGATCATTTATTATTTTTGTTCGGGAAGATATTTTTAGGTTTAATTTTTCTCTTTATATTTTAAAGAGTTGATTTTTCGTTATTCAATTTTGCTGATTCATTTTTAATTATCTATCACCTCGTTTGCGTGAGTAGAAGCATTGTTCTTGCATTTAGTTTTTCATTTTGTAAATTTCTAGTAATTGTCCATGCTTAGTTTATTTTAATTTGAAACCACATGGATTGATATTGTAAGATTTTGATTAATCTTCCTGAACAAACAAATCTTTTGCTTCGCATAGGAAATAGGATTGTCCTATTGTAATTTAGAGTCAAGTGCAATTTTTATTTTAGGCCAGAACCTTCAGTTCACGGGTTTTTTTTTTCTGCACAAGTTGTAATTTTACCCATGTTAAAACAAATTTGATTGTTAATTATCTTGGTTGGGTTAAAAGTTCTGTTCTTTTATTTTATTTTAAACCTTTTCAATTTTTCGGGTAATAAAGAAAGTCAGATTCATTCACTCACAATTTACTTTTCGTGGTTAGATTCAAGTTTTAATTCGCGAGAGTAACTCTGAGGTTAATTGTTCTTTTGTTCAATTTAAATTTTGTTGAGCTAGCAAATTTTATTTTTCTTTGTCATTTTAAAAATTCATTTAGCGTTTTCAATTAATTCATTCAGTACACAGCAGTACGTATGTAAGTACATTAGCTCCACTCGTTACTGGATCAAATAGAGTCATCCGCCATATAATTACATATAAATATTGAGTGAAACGCCAGTTCCAGTGTAAATTAAATTGTGTAAGGATGGAAGACGCTTTTATTCTTTTTTACCAGTAAAATATTACATATTACGAGCAATTACTTACCATAAACAGAAAATTTTACATATAAATACGTAAAAATGTCATGGTCATCGAAAACAACAAAAACATTTCTATCTGCAATGTTACTTTCCCAGGTAACACCTTTAATCGAGGTGGTAAGATCAGGTACTGTTAAAACATCCCCATTCACAGCGTTGTATAAAGAACATTGTTTCTTCACGTCTACAAAAACCAATCTGGTACCCGCGGGATCGACATAGAGATCACTGATACCAACACTGTGCTTGTATTCGCTGGAATTCGCCCACTCTTCGATACAAAAATAAATAATGTGACCCATCTAAAAAAAAAATTAAATCGCATCAAAACAAATACACCGTGATTGTGTTTAAAGTTGGTATAATAAAAAAAAAAGTCCCTAGCTTAGTTATGAGCTAGTTCATATTTACTTCCGTGGCTACAATTAGCTACACCTCCATTTAACATCTATCTTCGCGTCATTTGACATTCGTTCCGTTAACATTAAATACAACGAATAAAAGGAAAAATTCTGACACTAGGAAATGAAGTGAGGTTTAATAGACGTCGATACTACGTGATATTGACGTCTATTATACGACATACTGCTACTTGAAGTTAATTTTCCATAGCCAACTTCAAACACTTGACATTAATTATCTGTATGTAGCAACATTTTTTCCCCACTTACATCTGTGCTGTACACCAGAAAATCAGTAGTTAACGCGTGGCATGTTATATTATTACTCGTTGTGTTATCACCCGGAAATATTCTGCTCTCCTTCTCTTCGAAGCCAACGTCTGGTTGTTCAATCTACAAAATTACCTATACAATCTCTCCCTCAGAGAGCTGATTACACCAAAATATCACCATGTGCATTTGGATCTTCCCTTCGTATAATACAGCAGCATACTCGGCGTTAAGTTTCATGCTGCTTATACCACATAAATACTGCATCTCCTTTAGCATCAAAGCGCATTCCTCGACGTAAGGTTGTGACCTCGTCAAATCGTAAAACCACGCCCTATTATTCAAACCAACCGCGAGGTGGTAAGGTCCGACTGCTATGAAACTGGGCTCGGTTTCTACTTGTATCACAACTGGTACCAATTTGGACTGGAATATAGTTAAATTAGAGTGGGGCTTCCAAAAAATCGATTTAAAAAAAAATGTTTACTTTGTCCGTCGTGAAGTTATATAAACTAACTTCTGTTAAACTGGATAATATTGCCATTCTAGCACCGCTTACGCTTACTAATGTGGGCATGTGTGAAACATACACGTTTAAAGAGCCACTGTGAGTGCAAACGGCTAAAAGTTGACCATCTGAACTCCATGCTACTCGATCGACTCCAATTTCTTGGGTTAAGTTTATGACATTCGATGTTTCTTGTAAATTATTTAAGTCGTGGATTTTAACACTACAATTAGTAGAAGACAGGTTGGAGAACAATTAGTATAATGCACAGACTTTATTAAAAATTGTCATTATGTTTTTAGTTCAGTGTTGGGCATTTATTAATTATGTTTTTAATTGAATTACGTAATTCAATATAAATAGATAGATAGATAGATAGATACTTTATTTCCCGAAAAATCACAAGCATGTGACATAGGCGCCGTCAATAGTATTTAATGTATACTTAATAATTATCGTCTGGTATTTTTTTAACCAATAATCAGGTATTAATTGTATCTTCTTCTGTTGGAACTATGGCTGGGAATAAATCAAAAGTAACAACTGGTTATGTTTCGGTTTATTGTAAACCTTTTTCAAAACCATCTATCTAAATTAAATTTACGAATTACGATCCACATTAAAATTTTAAAATTGTAACACAATGTATAAAGTTACATGTTAAGAACAAATATTGACATGCAGTGGAATTAAAAGCATCAAATTGAATCGAAATTCTGTTGATAATTACATTATAATTTAATTACTTTGTAGTTAGATTACATTGTAATTAACAGTGTTCGATTATTTTGTAATTGTAACTACATTGTAATACAAATATATTTTAATTAATTATTACAACATAACCATTTTTTATTACTCTAATTTATTTCTACTTGCAATATAATTAAATATAATATTTATTTCTTGTTAAATGATTTAAATTATATTTCATTTTAACACAACAACGCGGAGAGAGGTGGCATTAAATGTTTTAAATGATACAATTATTCTAACTAAATTCACTTTTCCAGTTAAATTCTACAACCTCAAATTATCACTGTCTATAAGATCCTCTGGTCCGAGTCAAAATGAAACTTCGAACGAAACACAAAAACCCTACTGATAAATCGAACAAAATAATAAATAAATATAAACAAACAAACAAAAAGTTCAATGTTTCTGCTGATGATGATAGCTCTGCTATTGAAACGTACTGCTGTGGTATAGACAACCCAAGTTTGCTGACTGTATTTTGAGTTGCATATTTTGATTTATTTACTTTCTTCCGAGCTGCTGTTTCGGTTACCGAGAATTTTTCGCAAAATTTTATGTTTGATTTTGTAATAATTTGTTAAAGAGGTTTAATTAATATTATTAAGTTCTTAGTCTAAATTAATTAATTAAATCCATTCATTAAAAGTCTAGTGTTTCGCTGTGTAGATTTAATGCGGAGTCTATTGGATGTGGCGTATTGTTATACGCGACTGCCTTGCAACGATTTGAGAGAGGGATTTGGAAAGAAAATCAGTTGTAGAGTTTTGTTAAGGACTTCCTTGTTCGACTATTGACGTGAGTAGACGTATTTTTGTATATCTTTGTTGCATTTTGTATTTCATTTTGATATATGAAATTTAACCTGTTTCTTTTATATAGCAATCAAGGAATTCTTTTGTAGATAATTGTTAAATATATTAACGTATACACATAGTAGATATAAGATCAATTTATTTTTTGTGTGGGAAAATACATTTTGGTTTTTTTTTTACTCATTACAGTTTAAAGAGTTAATTTTCCGTTATTCAATTTGCTGTTCATTTTTTATTTCAACTCACCGCCGTGGGTGCAGTAGAAGCATTGTTCTTGCATTTAGTTTATTTAATTTGAAACCACGGGATAGTAATTCAAAGGTTGTGTATTTGAGAAAATCTTCCAGAACAAACAAAACTTTTGCTCTTGCATAGGAAATAGCAATTGTCCTATTTTAATTTAGAGTCAAGTGCAGTTTTATTTAGACCAGAACCGTCAGTGCACGTTTTTTCTGCACAATCTGTAATTTAACCCATTTTGAAAAATAAATCTGATTGTCAATTAACGTCATTGGGATAAACATTCTGTTCTTTTATTTTAAATTAAACCTTTCAATTTTTCGGGGTAATTAAGAAAGTCTGATTTCATTCACTCAAATTTACTTTCCGTGGTTAGATCCAAGTTTTAATTCGCGAGGCTAACTCTGAGGTTAAAGTTTTTTTGCCCCTTAAAAATTTTATCCGTTGAGCTATAATTTTATTTTCTGTTTCATTTTAAAAAATCAATTCTTCTGCATTTTCATTTAATTCAATCAATACAACAGCAGTACGTCCATTTAGTGCAGTTTGTGGTGAGGGTAGAGAAGAGTGCAGTATTACCAGTGCCACATTTGAGTATTTTTGTCACAAACAAAAAGTTTAAATACTTCTTTCATGCAACAACTAACATAAATCAAAGTCCAAATTTATATATAATAAAACCAATACGATAAAAAAGAAAATTTAGAGAAAACATAAAGTATTACAATGAATATCACCAATATTATACAACGAAATTAATATACAAATATCGCTCGCTGTGAGTAATTGTAATGAAATTGGCAAATCACACACAATATGGAAATATTAATCACTTTTACCCAAACTGGTTTAAGTCCCTGCATTTATCATAAAACATTGTATCAAAAACATACTACATGTGTCACCGCAAGATGGACTTCCTAGAGATGGCAAACAGCCACGCAGTTAAATTAATCTGTGTAACGTATTGAAAAAGTTCTTGCCGACTTCTTTAATAGCCGGCGATATGGCATGAAATAACCAAAAATCCTATAAAATATAAACGCTCCAACCCATTATAGTAACTATGGAACACGTAAGTTGTTGAACGCTAACTCGATAGGATTTCAGGATCGCAAGATTGTATAAATACAAAGTCTTTGCCAACAATGACACTACTAAATATTAAAAATAATCGGAATATATACAGTCGCGAGCATTTATAGGCAGGCACCCTAAATTTGGGGCGAATATCGCAGTAAGAAATGAGAAAATAGAAAACTTGTAGGTATACATTATAATAGTACGTATTTTAAGAAAATATTAATTCGTGCATATTAGACTGTTTTAGTACAGCTATAATACTTTCTAGATGGGAGAGGGGAAAGTGACATCTCAGAAGACGTGAAAAAAATATAAAAAAAAATAATACATTTACAAAAGGTATCTATAAAGACTATTGCTACCATAAGACGATTATATAAACGTTAAAATAACTATCAAACAAAAAAGCAAGAAATCATGAAACCTATTAGTTTTGTCAAAGGTGCCTATAACATTTGCGCGGACTGTACTTGGTTAATCGCCAACAATTTCCAGTTGCTATGATAACAAGTAGATCTTAAAAACAATAACCAGACTGAACAATGAAAAATAGGAAAAAGTTAAATTAAAAGAATTGAAGATTCAAACAGAAAAAAAAATGTTAACACTACTGTTAACTGCATGTACTAAATTCCAGATATAATAACATTATATCATTAAATGAAAGGAAAATGAGCAACCAATATAAACATTTTCCAAGTAATTGAAGTGTGGCAAATATTTAACGGCACTTTTCCAAATTCTCCAAATAAAACTAAAACCAATTGTTCTTAATCCAAAATCACTACTGTAAAAGGCTTACAAGAATGTTCCATATTATCAACACTGATCTGACCTTAAGGTTCGCAATAACTCGAGTAAACCAGTCAAGAACCCAATACAAATCCCATTCCAAAGTTTCTGAATATATCCTAATATGCAAGCCCAAATGCACTAAACAAAAAGACCGTTATTGAATCTTAAGCCGAATTTTGTAATTCAAAACGTCTTACAAGTAGCAATGGAAATTATAAGCCTGTCATCAACATAAAGAACAAGAAAAAAAATGTAATAAATCAATGTACAAGAGAAAAATAAGGCCCCAACTCCATCTCGTGGAAGGCCAGATTACAGGAAATTCGCGACATATGAACTTATTTTTTTAGCAAGGAAGCAGAGGCCAAAATAAGAGAAAATCCTTCAACCAAATAACGTAATCCCTGCTGCACTGCTTGGTCACTTTTGATTTTTCGTTAAAATCCAAGAACGGAATTGAACTGACTAAAATATACACGACGCTTTGTTCAGAACACCTCTAGAATGTTTTGCGCAATTTGTCAGTTACTTCACGAACAGCTTGTATATGTAGAAGATATCGTATGCTTGTCAAAATTAGTCTTTAATGTTAAGAAAAGGATGTTCTTAGCGGGGTTTAAAGAACTATCTATTTCTAATAAAATTGAAGAATTAAATCATCACCAGAATTGCCAGAAAAAAGAGATAACGTTCAACAGTTTAAAAATACCAACAAATTAATGTAAAAATGTTAAAAGACATTGTATTGAGGAGCATCCAGCAAATTGTTGTTGTAAATAATACATTAAAATTCTCTGATAAATTAAATTTTAAAACATACAATCACACGCAATGAGAACCAATTATGTTTATAACTTCATGAATCAGAAAAAGAGAAATAGCCAATTCTTTAGATGTTAAAAGAATTTAAGCAGAAACACATAATAAAATTATCCTTAAACCATGTGGACAACTATAAACGTAATGCAAACAAAAAATTATTCACAATCACAACTTACGGTATTTCCCCAGCAACACGTTCATTCCAGTTTCATTGCTAAATTGTAAATCAGCCGGTCCAGAACGTAGGCAGTACAACCTTAAAGTATCCCACCAATATACTTAAGAAATTGTTTATCTGCAGAACCCAAGGCAAAAATTTCGAATTCCACACACCGCAAGATATCTTCTTTGAATGTTTTCTATTACGCGAAATCTCTATAAGAACATTTAATATATTAGGGAAAAAAGTAAAATAAGTTCCAAATATTACTAGTCATAACTTCTTGTGTATCAAAAAAAATTAAGGAAAAAACCAATATCTATATGGGCATTTCTGTAACAGTTTTCAGGAAATTTCATAAAGAGAAAATAAAAAAAATCCAAACAAATAATATTCCTTAAAAATTTAACTTTTAATTAATATAATATATTTTAATAAAAGGTGTTAGCAATGAAACAAAAAATTAGTAACCGACTTATGTTTGGAACACCCCATACAATTTACATACTTCGAAGTGTTGTGATTATAAAAGGAAACAATTCCTTTCGAACGTACAAACCAATAACGTCAGTTTTCGCCCAAACCATAAACGTCAATAATCACGCAAGCCATATCGATAGTTGTCTCTCGATATTTCATCCACAATATTAATTGCAAGATGATAAATGTTCCAATATATCACCATCTCGATCCCACGCGAATCCGTTGCACAGACGCACAATGACGCAATGCAAAACACAAAAATCAAACACACGAGCAACGATAAATACCTCTGTAACTTGATCGTTCCATAATCTTCCATAAACGATCGAATATAATTAACCATACTGTCGCACACGGTTTGCTAGTAATTCCAAGATCCATTTGCCAAGCTATGTAGAGATCGCCGTCCCGGCGTTGTTCTAACGAACACACCTACAGCAAAAGATAAATGCTTGTAATGTTCACAAATCCCAAAAATTGCCGGAGGTGACTAACAATGCCGTATGTACATAATGAAAAATATGGAGCACGTACCTCCGCTGTGCATATTATTTTTAGTTTAAGTATGTTTAGTAAAACTCACCTGAAGTGATGCATTCTATATTTTCGAACACATTTGGAATGGCATAGCTGTGTACCCCTGTCAAGATCAATATGACCAACTTAATACATTTACATAAATAATAAATTCCTGAAATTACGAGGCGTGCCAAAAAATACAGTGATGGTTTTCTTATCTCGTCTTATAGCTGCAACTGCAAAACAACACCCATCATTTTGGAGTAACGGTAACAACAAGCAATAAGTTAGAACCTGCCCTAATCCATTGAGATAATTACAGATAAACTTGAGANCCACAATAAATCATGTAAATTTTGTTTTACATGTTTTTTCTAGGATATTTAACATGGAAAAAGAAATTTCGGTAAAATTTATAGCTTTTTCATGTAAGTTTAAGATGTAACAAAAATTCAAAAGGAAAATACAGGAAAAAACATGTACAATTTTGTATTTACTCTCAAACTTTACTTAAAAGTAAAATTGACATTTTTTTGGGGTATTTAGTGCACTTTAAAAGTAATTTTACTAGTGAACTATTAATTTTACTGTAAAAATATGAGGATCTTTTATATTTATTTGTTTTTACTTGAATTTTCGGGTAAAACTATAGATATCATGGAAAATACGAAATTCATACGCCGCAATGTGATTGGTTATTGGATTATTTATCTGTGCGCGTAGGTAATTTTATATTTTATATTTTATATTTTATATTTTATATTTTATATTCGTTTGTCGAACTTATTATTGGCTCAATGATATCATGTACGTCACAAACAATCGTAGGTTTCGCGTAAGCGTGTTCATTCTGGATCCCTGGTTGAGCGATTCAGTATGACCTATTAGGTGCTATAAAAGAACTAGGTAAGTTGCTTGCTCTCTTTATAAAAATACACATGAAAATTACTTCAGTGTTCGGTAAATATAGAGTTCATATAAATATTACATACGAATTTTACAGTACAATCTAGCACACACATCAGCATGGGAAATTTACTAGATGGTAGAAATTTTACCTTATGAAGCAAATTTACCTGTAAAATTGTAGGCAACTTTGTTACTAACGATTTTACATGTAATTTTACTGCAACTTTTTTTACAGTGTAGAGTAGAGTATCTTAACCTGTCTGTTGCGCCGTAGATAGTGTTGTATTAACCCTAAACCTACCAAGGTGTGCTTTTGAGGCACAATTGATTTTGAAATTGCTGGAACTTTGTAAGTTAACTGCCACAGACTAGAGGATTTTTGTATTCTCAAAATAAACTATTTAACACAGAATGACATAAATTTTTTTAAAAATATTTTTCCTATTTTACTAAAAAAATTAAACATAATTTACCGACACGTCCTACCAAGGTGTGTCTTTGAGGCACATACTGTTATTATACTATAAAATGCATTGCTACGTTATTTAAAACTAGGTATGTGGGTGAATCCCCCGTAATAAGATATGCTTTATATTTCGGGACTTTCCCCTTGTACGTAAGAACTTCCAGTTGCATATGAAGGGGAATTCCCTAAATGCGTTTTGCTAAAACAGTCAGCTTACAAACTGCATTGCTATCAGTGTATTTGTGACTTTCCTAACGAACGCATTGGCCGTTTTAGGTGTCTATTGGTTAATTTTATTTCTTTTACCTAGTAGAGAGTATAGTATAGACCAGGTAAGCAAAATAAAGTTTTGATTGACTCCAGTAAAAATAGATTTGTTGTTTTATGCTTATTTGGTTTTGAAATTTATGCAGAAAGTATGACCGATTGGTTGACTGACCGACGCCGGCCACTAACTGAAAAGGAGTTGCTCGATGCATTGTACGAAAGTGATGAGGATTTAAGAAGGAATGTAAATGATGGTGAAGATGAAGAAGAGCCAAATGACGAAACCTCTTCTAGTGAAGCGGATTATCAAGAAACTGGCGATGAAGAAAGCGATGAACAAGAAGGAAGTGACGATAGTGATGCTAATGATGAACCGCCCGGCCATTCGCAAACTTTTATTGGAAAAGATGGTACCGAGTGGAATGCCACGCCGATTGCCAAGGGAAAAACACGTGCACACAACATAATTACAACAGCTTTGAACAAAGTGAAACTTCCACCTGGAGTGCATGTTGATACTGCTTGTGACGCATTCAATTTGTTTTTTGATGAATACGTTTATGGTATTGTGGTTACTTTCACTAATAAGGAGGCTGTTCGTATTCTTGGCGATTTGTGGAAACCAGTTGACGACGTTGAAATCCGTGCTTTCTTGGGCCTTTTGATTACTGCTGGAAGAAATAAACAAGGAATGGTGGACTATAATGAGCTATGGAATCCTTGATATGGAAATCCTGTTTATCGACCGTGTATGTCACAAAATAGATTTACTCTTACGACCAGAACCCTCCGAAGGCAAAAAAACAAGTTGGCACCAATTAGAGACCTGTGGGACCGTGTTAATACAAACTTGCTGAAATATTATCTTCCTGGCAGTAATCTAACCATCGATGAACAACTGGTGCCTTTTAGAGGTCGTGTATCTTTTCGACAGTACCTGCCAAGCAAGCCAGATAAGTACGGTATGAAAATTTGGTGGATATGCGATAGTGGAACTAGTTATCCGTTACGTGGTATACCGTACTTAGGAAAAGAAGGTCTCAACAGAGCAGAAAACTTAGCGCAAAAGGTGGTTGAAGACCTTTGTGAACCTTTTCTGAGAACTAAAAGGAATATTACGTTCGACAACTTCTTCACCAGCTACGAGCTTGCATCCAGTTTGCTTACCAAAGGCCTAACTTGTGTAGGAACGCTCAGAAAAAATAAGCGCTGCATACCACCAAATTTTCTACCTCACAGGCGACGGAATATTGAAAGCAACTTGTTTGGTTTTCAGAAGACAATGACTTTGGTATCTTATGTACCTAAGGAAAATCGCTGTGTCATATTATTATCTACAATGCATAACGACTCCACCATTGATGAGGAAAATAAAAATAAATCTGAAATCAATAAGTACTACAATTCCACGAAGGAGGGGTGGATACACTTGATCAGATGGTACATACATATTCAGTGAAACGCAAAACTAATAGGTGGCCTTTGGTCTATTTTTTCAATATAATTGATGTGTGTGGAGTAGCTTCATTTGTCATTTGGAGAAATATCCATCCTGACTGGCATATTTCCAAAAAACGAAGACTTCGCAAAATTTTCTTACGAGAAATTACAACAGAATTAGTACTGGGGCAAATTAGACGTCGTAGTTTGAGTGGCTTGCATAAAAGTCATACTTCACTGATACAAACTACGTTGAATCAAGTACCAACCACAGGGGAGTCTTCGGCTCGAGAAGTAAGAAAACGAAAACGGTGCTATATTTGCCCATCAAAGAAAAGCAGAATGTCAACACAGTTTATGGATAAGTGTAAGCAAACGGTTTGTGGTGAACATTCAGAGAAAATACTCACGTGCACAAATTGCAAACTACATAAATAACTTTCAAATATTTTACTATCTTGTACTATTTTTAAATTATATCTTCTGACACACAATATTCTTTCTATATGTTTTAATCTTACTGTATACCTACTACATGAAATAAATAATGCATATTTTGCTATTATTTACATCAACAATGTGTACAAATAGATGTGTGCCTGTGAGGCACACCTTGGTAGGACACGTTACGATAAAACTTTGGTAGGACTAGGGTTAATAAACATGGTTCTTGATATAAATCAAAATTATGTATTTAGTTCACATTTACTGCTTTGCCTAGGAGTAAATACGTGAAAATTTTTTTATGATGCAACCACTAAATAAAAAGACTGAGAAAGTATTAAAGCTTAGTAGAAACTATCTCACGGTAGAAACTCTTCTAACCAAACTATATGCGCATTGCAGACTGTGTAATAGGATGACAGAGGGTGGAAATACTATTTTCTGCGAATGCAAGACTCTAGATACAAAAAAAAAACAGGCAATTATCGGAAAGCTAAAGATGAATCCAGAAGATTACTTCAATAAACCAAGAAGCCAAAAGCCAAGAACCTGTACGGTCTTGTGTCGGCCATCGAGATGGCATTGGCTGATATAATTTAATATGTAAAAGTGATGGGAAATTAAATGTAAAAAGCTAAGAATTTGCAATGTTCCCGGAGACTCAGTGTCAGACAGCTCCCACAAGAGGAACCCGAGATAGGAAAATTCGCCCTTTAAGAGAAATGGTTTTGTTCTTATGTCGAGATACTTTTTCAGTTCCTAGAGCTTTGTCGGTATCTTGCGTTTGCTGTATAGGTATAAGAAATATGGTAGAAGTGTTTGATCTCGAAACAAATTCAATTTGAATAATCGATGCTGCACAACAGTTGAACCTGTTTTTTTTGCACATAAATAAAGAAAATGAATTGTACAGATTTAAACATTTTACTTTGAATTAATGAAGTTTTTTTTTCAAGAATCTTACTAACATTTATTACAAATTCACATAATTAAGGAAGGCGGAAGAATTACTACTAGATATATACGCTGATAAAAATTATATTTTTTTAAGGGTAAATGAAGCCTAAGCAATTTATTGTTTGTCAGATATCCCTGTTAATTAACAGTTATTTTTGTTACTTTATTTTATGGAAAAGTTTAACATAAAGCCTTCAGAAATATTCTCCAATTAATAATTTCCAAGATGCCGCTTCAGGAAGTTCTACGTGACTTAAAAGCCTCAAAATCGATTCATAAATATGCATTGATATGAAATTTACTTTCAATGGGCTGTATACAAGTAATTAATGGATTTAGGTCACTCTGTGTTCGACGGTAGACATTAGATATTTAAAATATGAATTGAATAAAGGAACCAGAAAAAAAAAAACAAGAATAATTATATATTTTAGAATATACTTATTTAGATACTATTCTGTATTGATTAGCGATTACACAGTGTGCCGATATTTAATTCTTATTTAATTAGGTGTTGATAGATTAGGGAACAGAACGCATTTCTTTCTCTCAGTGTACCGTAAAATAATTAAAAAAACCACTCAATGTTTGAAAGAAATTTATTGACAGTGACTCTTTTGACCCATTTCTTCCTAAGGTGTATTTTCAATTAATAAATCAAAGTGAACTGCAACTGAATATCCTTCCCGGTTTCAACAAAGTTTTAGGTATATTTGAAGTCAGCAATTTGGCGTATTATTCCTACATATGAAATGGATAAAACGGAGCCAAAAGCACACAGATATATTGGAAACTTTCCAAATGTGGCCGTAAATGAAACATATGTGCTTTAAATGGATCTTAAAATTACTCTGGAAAGCACTTAGCGAAAACTATTGGTTTTTAGAACGGAATAAATGGTATCATAATTTAGCAAACGCTGTGTTCGACAGTGGAATTATGATCATCTGGTAAGCATATAAATTACTGTGAAAGTTTGTAATATCCCACCGAATATTTCTATTAGCGATGTTAGAATTGACTTGAATAGCGTTTGGATATTTATAAATAAAATGGGTTTAATAGTAAAAACGGTTTCTAACATAGGTTATGGCGCTATCTGTTAGCAAATTCCTGAACTAAAATGGTGTAGTTGAATAGAGGCTCTATTTTATCGACGTGTAAATTTTAGTATTTGTGAAAGTAGTTATTTTTTTATTTACCACCTAACCGGAATAAAACAAGATATAGATTTCTGAAATTTATTTCCAGACAATAAATATATATATATTAATACAATATCTACAATTCTAACAATAGGTAGAAGCTTATGTTAATCTCTTATATTATTAAAAATATTGTTATAAATAAGTACAAAATACAAAAATATGTTTCCATATACTACAGCAATCATAAATGTTAATATTTAACATTTATGACGGCTTTCAATGCGGGGCTCTCGCAACGGTAGGTATATGGTTTCTTTTCACACACAAGGAAAATCAATTTACATCCACATAAACATATTACATTATGTATTTGTTTGCGAGATTTCGTAAACAAATGTATCTAATAAATATGCTCCTTAAAAGAGTTTCATTACTTAAAGGCACTCTCTACTGCTTTTTCGTTTCAGTATTGTGCAAAACAAAATATTGGATGATTTAATTTAACAAAGATTTTTAAATAGGTACCCTTCTGAAAATAGAATGAAAATATTACATATTTTTTGTTTTTCATACAAGGTATGCCATATATACCGTGACTAGCAGAAAGTGTGCATCATATGGGATATTTTCTTTGTCTTTGAATTAGTAAATATTTTTTCTTACTACATGTCTTGAAACTAAAATAATACTCATCAAATCTGCCGAAAATTTAATTGTATATGAGGGAAGGTCAAAATATGAAATTACGGTAAGAGTAAAGTATCTCAGTTTTTGAGTTAAGAAGATTCTTTTATCAATAAATATTGTTCCATATTCAAGGCTATATCCAAATATGAAGTTTCGCTTAATTTTGGTAAAAAATGAGATTTAATCGTTATTTCGGAATTACCCTGTATACAAAATTGATTGAGATCATACAACAGTCATATTATACTATATATATACTATGTATAATTTGTGAGAGAAAATCATGCATGCTATACCAAATTAGTTAATTTAAACATTTTTATAGCGTTGAAAGAAAAACTTTTAAATGGGATTATTATTTTTGCTGCAAAATATCTTTGATTTCAAATCAAACAAAATAATTGCATCTAACTGAAACTTTGTGACTCATAATCACTTTAAGTTCGTCTTTCTTTTTAAATAGGTCCAAATTAATGTTAATCACCACATGTAGAACAAAAAATAGAACGCAATGCATTTACAATAATGTCAACAGCAAATATTTATTGGTGTAAAGAATAAACATTAAACTTCTACATGTCACCCTCCGTTTTGTAAACATTTTATTAATCTATTATTAAGTTCTCTTGCAACGTTCCGTAAAAAAACAGGATTGATTTCCGTGATACATTGTTTAATTATATTTTCTAAGTGGTCGATATTCCTAAATGGTCTAAATTTGTAAACTTTATTTTTTATGTACCCCAGAAAAAGAAATCCGTTGGGGAAAAGCGATCTTGGAGGCCAGGGATTTTCCGAATAGCGGCCGATCCATTTGTTTGGAAATCGTTGATTAAGTCATTCTCTTAGTTGCAAGGTGTTGTTGGATTGGTGCACCATCTTGTTGAAAATAGAGATTTGCTCTCAAATGTAAAGATAGTACATTTAAAAATTCACTAAACTCGTTTTGTAGCAATTGTAAATATTTAACCGCACTCAAATTCTCCCAAAAGAAAAATGGCCCCACGATTTGTATTATTAAGTGTTTCAAGATTTTTCTCACTAAACCGCGTTTGTCACGATGATAAAACATGCTTATCTTTGGTTTATACAAGTTGCCTAAAAGGGCTAACATCTACAAAAATTACAGTGATATAGATATATTACTCAAATTTCATGGATACTTTTCTTTGCTTTCTGCATCTCGCAGTGAAAATCCTTAATGGGGATAGCACGCTAATGGATTCTGGTCGTTTCTATACGAAATTACGGCTGAATTTCACAATTTCGCTCCAATCCGCTGCAATTCAACCTCAGGATATGTTTATAAGGATTTTGTCTTTTTATTCGACCTGGTTCTCCCATTCAATGCTATCTGATTTTATTACATGAAATGGATTTTTACGGAATATATATGGATGAGCATTTTATTACAATATCGATTTCTTAAGTTCTTAGCAAATAAAAAGGAAAATTACCTAGCTTTTTAATGCTGTAGCCCCTATCTGCAGTAGTATCAATAAAACGGTATCTTTTAAAACACAGCTCTTGTTTTCAAAGTTAGAAGTTTATATGTCTAAAACGACGATGTCTAGTAGTTATACATACAGTTATAAAAAATTTACTATTTGTGCATACTAGCTCAGGATATAAGATTTTTATTACATGTATTATTACAGTGGGTTTTCTAGCAATGCACTCTTCTTTGTAAATAACTTTTGCAATTTTTCTTCTCCTCCTATTCAAAAGAGTCCCACCACATTATTGTGTGAGCTGAATTAATAATATGCATTCCATCGGTCAAAGTCAATTAAAGTTAATTTGGAAAATCAATTTTGGCGTGCACAATTTCTAATTGTAAGTAAGAAAGATTATATAGGGTATCGAGTTTTGTGATAACCATCATTTATGATGCACGTAAACTTGAAGGAAAGGATATCCGAACGATTCAAGGCTGAGCGAGCAAGAGAGAAGATATCGGATCTAATTACTAGGAACCGATTTTTTCTCTCTTGCCCGCTCAGCCTTGAATCGTTCGGATATCTTTTTTTTTGCAAGTTTAGACTGTAGGCCGGAGTTATCGTGATGTACACTGGCCGACTTATTTAATGTCGTCGTCTACAGCGCGGTGACTATCAAAATACTCACCATCTGTACAAGTGCGCGTTCGGCTAGCGTCGACCGTTCCAGGTAAATGATTTATACAGTTGTAAAACCCTCTGCAATTATGCAAATCAGGTAGAAAAATTGGATTATTTAATATCACAAGTAAACGTTGTATACTGCGGTTTGAACGTGTTTTAAAATGAAATATCTCTTTCATAACTTGGACCCTCTTACAACTTAAACTCATAGAAATAAATAAAGTTTGGTATTCAGAGCAAATCTTGTATTAGTTGTTTTAAAAACGTAAGAATAGCAAACAACCGAGGCAGACTTCATAAAACTATAGTTTTAACAAAAATTAGCTATTCTAAGCTTTTATTAATAACGATTTTGTTTAAATGAAGATTTCAATAATATTTAATTATTAGCATTTACTATTGCAGAACCCACCTACGTGTAAGTAAAGCTATAAAATTGCTATTCATAAGAAAATAAAAACTATGCTTGGCCTACTAATATTATTTATTTAAGTAAATATGCTAATTCTAAAAATAACAACAGTAAAATCTAATAAACAAAATAACATTGCAACTACTAGTAGCTGCTTTTATACCACAGAATATTCTCACCCTTCCATATTTCTTGAATTGCACTTGTAATTATTTATGCATAGTACCATACAAAAATCTTTTTAAAGCGATTTTGTTAAATGAAGGGATATACGCCTTAATTGTAATAAACAACAATTTTAATAAAGTACATGGATTATCACATTACTGAGAATAAAGTTTTGTTTTTTAATAGCCAAATTATAAATTCATTACTTTTATGAGTATTGCCTAAATTTGCATTTACAATTTACAAACAATTACAAAACTCGGCCGTTTCCTATAATTACAATTAATCCTCTATGTAATCCAACGTCGCCTAGTGTTTTTGAATGACTAGTTTATACATCTACATGATAGTGTTTAGTTGAGCAATAAATTTTTAAAAACATTTTGTTGATATTTATGTTTTAATTTTTTTTTGCAGATTTATGTATTTTTTATATATTTATATAATATAAACAAATACATAAATCAACACAAACACAAAATTATTAAGAATATTAGAAGAAATATAATTATATATAATTACATTTTAAAAATTTGAGAATGGATTCATTCAAATATTTTTATTTTTGTAACAATAATAACAATGACTTTTTGCATGTTTATGTATTTTTTTACATATTTATATATTTATTTTATTAATAATTTTGTGTTGCAAGTATTTTCTTCTAATTCTGAAATTAGGAACAATAGAAGTATGTAGTTTTATTGAGCATCTAAATTCATTCATCATATAAATATTAAAAAAAAAAGTTTTTAAAAATGTATTGCTTTACCATGTAGTTATATGAGCTCGTTATTCAGCAAAATGTGACTCGCTGGATTACACAGAGGATGTATACTAATTGTGATAAGCGGCCGAGTTTTATAATTGCCGCAGATTGAAATGCGTATATAGAATTAACGAATTTGTAATTTGGCTATTGAAATTTCAAAGAAAAGTTTAATTTTTAGTAATATGATAATAATTTATATAGTTATTTAAAATTTTCTCTTAATACAATTGCCCTGTATTGCCACGCATTATTTAACAAAATGAATGATATGCAGGACATGTCTGATTTTCTTAGGAACAGGGATTTTTACGGCATTTCTTATGTGTGTAATTATCATAATAATATTTATTGAAACTAAAGGTAATGAACTTATGAAGTATTACTCTTTTGTTTTCTAATACATTTCAACACACAAATTGTGTTCAAACCACAATATTAAAGCTTTGCTTTAGATATTAAATAATCTTAGATCTACCTGATTTGCAGAACTGCGAAGCGTTTTACAACTGTATACCCCAATAAATCATTTACCTGGAACAGCCGAGGCCAGCCGAGGCCAGCCGAACGCGCATCTGTGCAAATGGTGGGTAGTTTTGATAGTCACTGCACTGTAGACGACGACATTAAATAAGTCGGCCAGTGTACATAGGCCTATTTGCATATGTGGTTGTATACTTGATGAAAAAATACCCTGTCGATTTAAGCCTGAGCAAGCAAGAGAGGAAATATCGCTTCCTCCTAATGGAAAGGACCCAATACCTTCTCTCTCGCTCGAGTCGTTCGGATATCTTTTTCTTCAAGTGTAAATTATATCATCACTTTTCTCGTAGCCATATGGTACATCACTATGTTCCCGCGTTGTTTCCCGGCGTTCGTTCTGCCACAACTGCCTTTCCGATCGCAGTAGTTTTCTATAAAATACTTACCTGGTGTACTTGCCTGTGTACGTTTTGACGGCGTCTATCGTCTGTCGAACAACTTACGTGCAAATATGTATTATACAAATAGGAAAATAAGAAAGACTCTATCTTTACAATTCCTGTAACGCAACATATTTAACGTGTTTTTACCATATGAGATGTAATAACTTTGCGCAGTAGCAATATATAATATTATTTAATAAACTCAACAAACATTTTTAATAAATATTCCTAAAAATTTAGTACTATATTTGTATTATAAAAGTAATTAATCCTATCAATAAGTATCATTAAAACTTATTGTAGCTACAATAATCTTTTTCCAGTAATGAAGGTTGTATTAGCCAGTTTTTTTTGATAAAACAGTGAGTTTATTTGCTACTTTTAAATACTTATTCCGTTTTAGTAAACTAACGTGAAGTGTTTATAAGTGACTTACTATTTCATATTGGTTGCTTTTCATTCAAATAGCTAAGACAACATTTGACAAAGAAATAATAATTCCATCACGTCACAAAAAATAGTAAAATGATTACATACATAACAAAGTAGTAAATAACATCAAGGGCATGTCCTTGTTTTTCCAGACTCACAAATTATTCATTATTAATTTAAGTAATGTGCCTCATAAATTATATCTGGGAAGGAATTAAACTACCTTCGTATTATAGTTTGTAACAATAACATCTATAATAGTACTATAGTTTAGTTCGATATAAAACCAATATAACTCAAAATCTAAAGAATTCTGTTTGTTTTCAAAATTTTTCTCATTTCCTCTAGAGAATCTGAAATACCAATTATAATGCTTTTTACTTATTCACAGTATATTTATTTCCAAGATGAAAATTGAGAGTTCGCTGGATAGACGTAAGTTAGATATTCAAACTTAGATAATCGCCTAAATACAATTCTCGATATTACAAGAATGAAAATATTTACATTTGAATGTCTTAGAATGCTTGCTGCAGTTCTCTTCAAAATGCAAATAGAATAGAAAGACTTAAACATTTCGAAATCCGATCCAAGAAAATTTACCAAGAATTCATGCGATTTCCAAAAGTTGTCATCGAAATAACCATGCTTGGAATGGTTATTTGCATAGAGAGAAGTTACATTTGCAAGTACAATACTATTTACCACATATTCTAGAACTTTTAGCGGGATTCCAGCTAAAGCACTGGAACCTATTAAAATGTAAAATTCGGGTTTATATTCAAAGCATCGTAATTATGTTACGAAACTTCGGAGCACGTTCTAAACTCTAAAATCGAAAATTACGGTTAACTTTTGGTATAATTCCTTGTTTAACGAGATACATATGCGCAGTTGTTTCGAAATATTTATTAAAATGTATTACGTAATTTTCTTTGTATATATTTTCAAATACCGATGGTATTATTTTAGTATTATTCGTGTATTAAACCTCGCAAACAAATCCCTTTCAATTTTTATAAGATAAAAACATTTTTTTGGTAGATTCATATAAACATTATAAGAACAATTTTTCTTCGTCAAAAGTATCATCATCCCCTTCTTTATGTACATATATACAACATTTACGTGAATCCCTTATTAGCTTACAGTTACGGAGGCATAAAGAAGACAAAAATGTTATCACAATTCCTAACAGTAGCTTTGGCATTTCTTCTGCTAGACTTGGGTGACTTGCGTCATTCCTCCGTTGGTCTCTGTCACGCGAGCTGGTAAGGGCAGCCATCTGTTGAGCAACTTCGGCCTAAACACTTCGCTGAAAGCCGAACGGAACTGGCGTGACATTGAACAGTAAAGGATGAAGTTAATCGCTGAATTTACAAGAGCCAGGATGTCCATTAGGTCACCTGTGGAAAATAAAAGAATAAATGATTAGCACATGACTGAAGCATGCTCACAATGTAAATATTGTAAAGTAACCGAGATTTGTTTCATCTAATGTCCGATCGATAGAAATAAACAGGATACCTTAAAGCGATGTAAAATTGTTGATTCTTAGCGGCTTACTGGGCGCCGCCTAGTACACTTAAAGAAATAAATATCCGAGCGATGCGAACCTAAGTAAACGAGAGAGAAGATATCAGGTCATTTCCATTACTAGGAACCGATATTTTCTCTCTTGCTTGCTTAGGCTTGAATCGTTCGAGTACTTTTCTTCAAGTCCACAAGCTAGCTAAACAGAATTATAAAACCATTTCCTTTTTATAGAGCATTATCGGAGGAAAACTTGTTAAATGCTATCAATATAATGAAAATAATAATTTTATTTGATCCTTTAGACCTCGGCTGCTGCATAGAATACCTCCTGTACTTGCAGGGTAAAAAATAAATAAATCTAAAATCTAGCATAAATACTTAAAGTTAAATTTGAGGATAATTTATTTAATGAACAGTAGCTTTTCTTAAGCAGCATACCTTTTAATTATATTTTTAAATAACTGCAGAGGCAACTGTTTGAAGTTGTTGGGCAACTTGTTAAAGGCTGTGATTACTAAGCAATAATGACGTCGTTGAGTAAAACGTAATATATATTAGGAACTTCACCACAACGTAATTCCTAGTATTCTAATTGTCTATTGCAAACAAAAGTAGACCAATTATATACAGTCCGAGCAACGTCACAATTTTAAGATTCCTGAATTACTGTCGACAGCTGGTTCTGGACGAAACAACCTCTTGCACAGTTCACCGTGTGCCCTCTCCAATCACAACGTGAATTCACTGCTATACCCAAGAACTTTACTGAGTCTACTTGAGCTATACTTTTTCTGTCCACCTTGACATAACAGGAATAACCACGGGTCAAAACTACTTAATTTAAATTTCATAAATAAATTTAAATTTCATTAATGTTTAAATGCAAGTTATATTGTTGTGATCATAACTAATCGTAACTAAGGCGTCATTTAAGGTAGTTCTAGCTTGATATTACCGCCGGATGTAATAAAAGAAGTTTATTCGCAAACATCACTACATCCCTCAACGGAAAATCTTTTACATAAATAAGATAAAGTAATGGTCCGAGGACACTGCCTTGTGGGACACCACAGTGAATGTATGTAATAATAATGATATATTCATAGATCTAATCAAGTGCTTTGGTGGTAATACATAAAAAATATGTATGTAAAGCTATTATTGACTACTACAGTTCGTGGAGTAGTAAACTAAAAGTAGGGAAAGGAGGGGTTATATTTTCTTTTCCGAATTATCCAGAGCTATTGTTATATAATAATAATTATATAATGTGGTCGTTTTCGAGCATTACCTTACCCAGCTCTTCTGTGCTTTTTGTTTCTAGCTTCTTAGGCTTTATTATTATATAATGGCGAGCAGGCCTTTTTTACTATTGCAAGCTATAAAATGACGGCAATATCTGATGACCAGCAAGCACGTTCCACTTTCGGGCCTATTTGCATGTATGCGTTGTTGATTTAGATCTACGCAGTACACCAAAGCTTAATAAATTGTCCAGCATCTTGCTTTTGATCGCTACACTTTTCCAGGTTTCGCTTTCCTGAATTTCTAGAAGACATTTTAGTAACCTTAAATCCCATCACTTTGAAATTTGACCAAATCGTCAACATGGGTATGTTTCCTTATTCCGGTACTTGCCATGTCTACTTTCGACCTCTCGAAGTATTTTGCTTTGAATGATCGCAGAAAAGTAATATGCCATTTTTTCTTGTAAACACACACTAGATTAAACGTCAAAAAGTAGTGCCAAATTCTTCCAAAACCTTTCCGTGAGTTTATAAGAAAACTGAGATATCTTATTGTTTCATATACCGTTCCATTACACCACTTCAGTCTGGTTGTGTAAATATAAGTTAATAGGCCACTATACGATTTTTGGTATGTATCACCCATTCTACAAAAAATCATTTTGAGAACGTGAGCCTGCCCAAAAAAAAGAATGCAAAAATCTAGATGAGCGAAAAGATGTGTGTATTTATAGTGATCCAAAAAGATGGGGCTACCGTTCGAAGTAACAGAAACCTCGGGGAGAAGACACTACATTGGAATCATTACAATATTCCGTGAGTAAGGCCGAATTTCTTGCCCAGAAACATTAATTTTTATCTAAAAATGGTACCTACCTGCGGTAACGGAAACCATTATTTTCATTCATTAGAACTTTTACAAACTATATGTTGGAAGTTAGAAGCTTAAATGAAACTATTTTAACCCGTTTCCCTTTATTTATTGTATCGTTTGTCCAAACTATCAACGGTTTTAATTCCCCTAACTTAGTTGTATAGTTGTAATCCCCAAATAATTACTCATTAACGTTCGTTGGTAATAGCAATGTTTTGTTCAGTTATCCTATAGTAGCCATTGACAAAAAAAAAACATCAGTTTTACAATTTATCAGGCAACTAAATGCACATTTCTGTCTAACTAAGAGCAATGTGTTTTGAAGTTGAATTTGCGGTTGAAATGTTATTTTATTTTTATGCGTGTTTAACTTTTTTCTGCATTCGCTTAACCATTGACGATTAAGTCAATGCTTTATAATCAACAATGCAAAACATTGAAAGTTTGATTGTAAATCTGTATGGTCGTTAAGTGAAGAGCATCTGTGAACAAAATCCGGAAATTTATCAACATTTGACATTCCATTCAATATTGGCACTCCAACGGATCTACATACCCTAACAGCAGCTGAAAACAAACTTTCATTCTACATGAAGGGAAACATTTGTTTAGGTATATTTGAAGAACTGATTTATTTGAGTTTGATTGTTTTAGCGAAAGCAGGCGATATATTAGGATCAGAAAGTTGAAATAGTAAATACGAACTGTAAATGAATTATTTAATAATGTTGATTAGAACTTTGGAACACTACAATCCAGAATGTGTAAATAAGAGAATTACACCGAAAATATACGGTAAATAGGTTCGAGGCGTGTGCACAGTAAAAAAATTACACAGTAGTATTCCTGGTAATTGTTCGCCAGGAAAAATACTGTAATTTTATATATGAGAGTGAAAATTTCAATATAACTGTAAATTTACAGTATTGCGTCATCATGTTTCCCCCACCTACCTTTAATATCACAGTATGATCGCTGTAAAGAATTGTAAACAATTACATCAATGTTTTTAACTTTACATTAATTGTTTCTTTATTTACTGAGACACTATAAAGCCTCAGTAATTTTTCTGTAAAAATGTCCGTACGGTCATAATACTGTAAAATAATACAGGATTATTTCTGCATTATTATAGAAACTTTTTACTGTGTACGTAAAAACAGTGCAAATAAAATCACCACACAACAATAGTAAATTGTAAAACTTCAATAGTAGCCGAATGCTTTAAGGGAACTCGACTATCGCGAGTTCAAATCTCACTCTAGTCAATTAGATTAGGATTGCGGTGGCCTACGGACCAGTTCCATGCCCATTACTTACTTACCAACCTTGTCCGCGCCAAGTCGTCACATTGGCATAACACATGAACTGGTGCTTCTTTCTTCTCTTGGCAAAATCTGCAAGTAGCGTCATCTATCAGTTAGCAGACATACTATTACTATTTATTCAGTAGATCTTTAACAAATTCAGGCCTCTGTTCCTTAAACTCTTTTGCCTGTCCCGGTGATTTTGTGCCACCACTCTCTGGACTGATTATGTATCCATTCATTGATGGATTTTTTTAATTTGCGATTTAGTAATGCCAAAAAATCTCGCCTGGCCAGCTCGTCCGCCGCCTCAGTTGTCCTCGCGCTCAAGTGGGTAAGAACCCAAGTCAATGCTAATTCCCTTTGAGTGCCCACCTCGTATAGAGCGCTTACGCAGTCCCAAATCAGCTTAGAGTCTACACTCATGGAACTAATCGCCTTAAGTGTGAATTGACTGTCAAAGAAGATATTTATCTTCCGACTTCCTACATCTCCGACGCAATGGCGTCTTTTTAAACTATCACATGGCAACCGCCTTTGGGGATGCCTCCTTCAGTTTATCTAATAGTTTTTGGCAGTCAACACCGTGCGATTTACTTATCGGTACTTGACTATGCATAAGTCTATGTGCTGCAGGCCTGGCAGTTCCTTGTATATAAATATGTAACGGTGGCAAGTTTAGAATTACTTCCATTGCGGTAGTGGGAGTTGATCTCATGGCCCTCGTGGCGCATAGACACGCCTACTCTCTGTATTGTGTCTTGGCCGCTCCCACTTGCCCTTTGATCATCATATTAGCTGCTTTCCATTTGTACCAAATCTTCAGTTCCTCACCTCACTTCACCTTAGCTCAGCTATTTGCTCGTTCCATTTGCCAGCAAATGAGGAAATATAAATGAGGCATTTACCTCCCCCCCTTACCGATGCTAAGGGAGTTCATAATCACCCTCAGTAATAAGGTTTTTTACCTCAGTTCATATTTTGAGTTTAGTTGACTGATTTTGTCACTTTTGTTTGTTCGTTGTGCTTATGGTTACGTTTTTCCCTAAGGTTTTTTCCACTATGTCGTACCAAATTGTGAGAAATAGGACTGGATGGATAGTAAATAAATATAAATAAACAATTATGTGCTAAGTATGGTTAGATACATCATATGTCAAATAATAAATGCACAACTAGCCCATTTGCCTGTTCCATTTGCACTTGAAAAAGCGAAAAGTAAGGTGTGTATTGCATACTCACCTCACTTATTTTTTCCTCGCTTCTTATGCAAATGGAAAGCAGTTATTATCGCTCAGTACATTATCATGGGTCTAATTACCCTTGTGGATAACCACAGAGTCATCTTGGGGCGAAATTCCTAATTCCTTCAACACAGCCTCTTGCACTTACCTAGCATCACAATTCGAAAAAAAAATAAAAATAAAAGAATACCATAAATACCAAAATGTATTGAAAGATGGTATTTTCATTTTCAAGTATAATGGATTGAAATATTCGTTTCTTATTTTGGTCTATGTTACTTGATAACTATTGGATCGAAGAGTATAATAACGCCCAATACATAGTAATTACAACAAGATCGATCATTTTTTAACTGTAGAATACTTTCTGTATAGAGTTGTAATTTATATATATCGTTTGGGCATGCGTTAGCTATATTTTGTGGAACAGTTATGGCGGCCCCTGAAACGTAATATGTAAAAAGATATTTATTTATTTACTTATAGAATCACCAAAAAATTACATATGATCAACTACAACCGGCTACAAACTCAAAAGAACGCATAGATTAACCAAAAAGATTACGTTTGTCTTTTTTAATAGTTATTCACCCAATAATTATAAATATCACAAAGCTGAAAAATCCAAAATTTAATGTTATATGCAAATCTACTAAAAAATTACCAAATATATGCAAGGATTGATTTCACTGGCTCATGTGGCTGGAGCTTTTGGTCAAATATAATAGCAGTCCTGACAAATTTTCGTGTACAGAATTGTTACATATAAAATATGCGTATATTCATTTAATTGAAAGGACAATACTTAGCTTTGTGTTATTGTAAGGTTTCAGTGCGTACAGAACGCAAAAACGAGACAAAGGAACGTTTGCGTTGTATTTATCGTTACCCGGACCCTTACGGTAAGCTAGCGTATTTTCCAAAAAGCCCTTGCTTAGTCCTCTGGTTGTACACTGATTGATGTCAAGCCATGCGGTTTAACTTGAAAAACCCCTTTTATTAAGGACCTAGCAGAGTTGTTAGTATAATGTACTTTGTAGTTGGAAATCTGGCTTAAAATAGTGATAAAACATAGTGTTAATAATGTTTTTACCGCAGGTATTAGTCAATAGCAAGACATGCTATATTGAATTTTTAATGTGTCAATATGCACGTGATTAATTACTAAGTTCACTTTGTATAATTTTCATCAAGTAAAATAAATTACTAGCTAATACATCAACCTCGCGTTGGTAAATTTGTAAATGTTTTTTTTCAAAGAAGCCTGTACAGTTAAATAAATTGAAGGATTGCGTGAAAGCTTGTGGCTTGAACGTTTTATGATATTCTGATGAAATATAGGTGTATGAAGCAGCCGAATTGTGTTGTTACAATCCCACACTGCGAAAATATTTATAACACAATTTGGAACGACGAAAGTGAATTACGTAATAAATTACGTAATTGAGGAAAATTAAAATAAAAGGTTCGTTTTGCAGGGAATAGCTGCTTAATGCTAAATATGGGATATACCACACCTTAAAAACTGATGAGTTTTTTTCGAAGAACAACAGATGTCATTTGCACGCAAGTTTAAAAAAAAGACACTAAAAGCTTATTTTGTGTAGAAGTTCAGCTGATCAAACTACCAGTTACCAACATCTCTCAGTGTAATAAGCCAATAAGAAATCGATGATTCCCTAGAAACTACAGTTAAAAGTATGAGTGAAGATAGCTTCAGCAAAGACGCAACAGTGTTCCAAATTGAGGTTGCTGCAATCCACCATCGTGTCTGAGAAATAGAAAGATGTATCGAGCCAGGTAAAAGCGTCCCTATTTTCTCAGGCAGTCAGTCCACACTTAGAGCGATTAGTTCTGTAAGTGTGGACTCTAAGCTGATTTGGGACAGCGTAAATGAGGTGGGTACCCAAAGCAAATTGATTTTGGCCTGGGTCCCTAGTCACTCGGCCGTGAGAGGTAATGAGGCCAGGCGAGGTCATTCGTTGAAGCTGACCTTTCTTTCGGCACTACCAAATAGCAAATTAAAAAATCCATCAATGAATGGATACATAACCAGTCTAGGGACTGGTGGAAAAAATCGCTGGGAGAGAGACATGCAAAAGAGTTCCTAAAGGAGCAGAGGCCTGAATTTATTAGTGATCTACTAAATAAAGACAGGAAGACTGTTAAAATGATAGTAGGTCTGCTGACGGCTCACTGTAGACTAAATAGGCATGTGTACAACATAAGCCTGGCAGATGACGCAACCTGCAGATTCTGCCAGGAGGAGGAAAAAACACTAGTTCATGTGCTGTGCCAATGTGAAGGCCTGGCGAGGACAAGGTTTCTAGTAGTGGGCGTGGAGAACCCCACAGTTAGCAGCTACACGAAGAAGCCGCTATCAAAGATGATAAGCCTAATTGAGAGAGCAAAATTACAGAGCGTCGTCTAGAAAAGAGAGAGAGAGAACAATAGATTTGAAAAGGTCGCGGTGAAACAAGTCCATAGGCCACCCCAATCCTAATCTAATCTAATATAATCTAATGAGTGAAGATAAATATGAGTATTTAACCACATACGAGTTTTTCCCTGGACAGTTTTCATTTAAAAAGTAGCACTAAAATGTTCATAAATTATATTTATATTATTATTCGGAACACAACTAAAATCAATTTATTTATATATAGTTCAAAGAAAAACAAGCAAAAACAGGTTTTAAAGAAGCAGTATATGCGTCCCATTCTCCAATATGGAATTATAATTGCAAATAAATATGAAAATAGATACCTTATTGGGATGCTTTTCCTTTATTCTCACGCGCTGTTTTTTGGTCAATGCTTCGTAATTGACTACAGTGGGTGTGGAATATTATATAATTAAGGAAATCATATTTACTGTTAGCCTATTGGAGCAATACCATTCAATGTAATTTTTTTTTAAAGAAGTGTGCGTGGAACAAGGTTAATCATATTTTTTTCAAGAACTGTTGCGTTTCTTAATAATATTGAATGTTATATTAAAAACCGTCTGAAAAGAAGAACGCGCTTGTATAACGAAGGCCTTGTTTACATTATATGCATGCAATCTTATTAGGGAAACGGTTAATAAACAAATTAGTGTGTTTTGGTTCAGAACATTGAAAGGTACCTATTTAATTATAGAATTTACCTTGCTTCTAAAGTTATTAAGCTTCATTTATTGACTGGCTTTAATATAAATAAATCATGCGTGAATTCAAGGCTCTGGATGCAAAAGGATAAGCAATTTTTTAAAAATCAATCCAGAGGATTATTTCAATAAGTAAGCAAAGAAATGTACTGACAAATATAGTATCAGAATTTAGGAGAGCGTAGTATGAGTTAATAGGTAAAGAAAGCAGGTGAATAAATACAAACCATTAGTGTTGATATAAAAGGACCAACAAAAAAATGCATATTATTGAGATTTTTTTTAATGGATTGCCCAACTAATATATTTTTTATAACATATAAAAACTTTTATTCTTAAATCCGGCTTCTCTTTACAGATACTTATTCTTCTATATTTAATGATATTCAAAAATACGATTTCGGATATATTACAGAAATATGAATTAATTGATTTGACTTGACGAAAAATGAAACAATTTTTTTGAAAAATTTTATCAACAACCACCTCGTCTCCATGGACCCCAACTCATTTATTTAATATGAACAACATTGAGTTTCCACCCCTTTGAAGTAGTCCCGATATCACGGAAACTCTATATTAAAAACATACAGTTACCAGACGATAAATTTATACATCTAATTACGACGACTACGGTACAAATTGATTAACACCCAATATATACTGAATTTACAAACAGGTGTGCACATAGAATAATAATTAAATCTATGGTTAGTCATTCATCTTATGTATGTTCCATAACAAATTTGGATTATTCTTCGTTTCCAGTATGTCTATATAATTTTCCAATCTCTTTAGTATTTTTTTTTATAATAATAACCTTTATTTCCAATTTGACTATTGATATGTACATACACCATTAGGAAGGTCAACACAAAAGAAGGAAAAATAAAATAAAAAAAAATTAAATATGAAGAATTATTTTATAATAATATAAATACTACTTATTATTATATTTTACAATGAAAGAACTCTTCTATTTTATAAAAAGCCTTGCTTATTAACATTTGTTTTATTTCTTTCTTGAATTGTTTGATAGGCCTATAAGAGCGCGTGAAGTTCGTACGAAGACCAAGTGGCCAAGACATAGCCTTCAATATTTTAAATGTTCGTATTTTACTTATATGTTTGTTTGTAAATTAGATAATAGTGCTTATACAGTTTTAAAATGTTTTGTGTTATTGACGAACAACAGATGGTTGTAAACGAAAAAATAAAGGAAGTGATCTACAACTCACCATTAATTAACTTTTACGTAAGTCTTTTGCTTATTTTTACTAATTATATTGTTGTAACAAGTTTCCGTGGACATTATAGTCACGAAAACGTGAAAAAGGCGATAAAAAAATTGTCAAAACGTTGTTTTATTAAGAAAAATTGCATTCATTTAAATCATAATTCCACGAAACAAATTTGATTGCTAAATATACGAGTAGTTATGCTATTAATGATTTTTTGATATTTCATTTGCCCCTCTCCTTCCTCTGAATTTTGCTTTAATGGCGCCCATGCTTATATGTAATATTTATAGTTAAATAAATAAATAATTTTGCTATTTATACATATATTAAACTTAGTGCTGACGTGGCGTGCAGACGAAAGCTGACCACTCTATATATAAACATATATAGAGTGGTCAGCTTATACAAATAGTATTAATACGGGATATTCACAACACTGCATTAAAATTGAAACAAAAAGATAAATTCAAATAATTTAAATTAATTTTCACTTGTTTTATGGATCTAAACGATTCATTCTCTTCGGTGATTGTTTTATTATTATTTTGATTTCTCTCAATTTTACATATTTTCGTGAATGTCACCAAATAATGCAAACTGTGAGTCGTTTTTACATTTCTGATACATTTAACATATGCCAAATTTAGGACGTTTTACATCAGCGAATGGCATATTTGTCGAAATATGTAGTGGAAAGCAAT
The DNA here is from genome assembly GCA_004143645.1 of Protaetia brevitarsis. NCBI lineage: Eukaryota > Metazoa > Arthropoda > Insecta > Coleoptera > Scarabaeidae > Protaetia > Protaetia brevitarsis. The sequence goes on from RXPK01000105.1 coordinate 915,576, forward strand.
GGAATGGGAAAAGAATGAAATGACTAAAGCATAAATTTTTGCAGTTGTTTCCTATCCATTAGCTAATACTATTCCAAAAACAAGGCTTACAAATGCATACATACTTACTGATAAGACTATATTATAGCGTGCGCGCCTGTCATTGAATTTCGAATTTCAGTTTCCGGTTACGCTGGCAGATGGCTCCACCTCGTAACAGCGGAGATGTTTAATATTAATCAAGGTCTACATGAGATTCCCGGCGTATACGATATAAAAAGAAGCCAACAAAATGAAACGAAGTTGTATCATTTAAAGGTGAACGATGAGGTCGCCCTTAAGTAAGGTCCGCTCGTTAATACTAATTCATGCGGGATAAAAAAATTTATCGTCATTAAAGTTTTATGTAGGATAACAACCATGGCCAGTGATATGCGTATTTCACGCAACCGTGGCTCGTACACGTAAGTACATACTACCCTTTTAGATACATGTGGCAACTATATTTTGCGAAGTGCATTAGGTTTATGGGCACCCAAACGAAAATACACCAACTCGCATTATAATTTCTAATTAACATCTCTGGGCCACTTTGCGGCTCAAAATATTATATTTTTTATATGAGTTTTGTAGGTATTACAGTCAGGCTGGTTACTTTCTTTCGTCTATGCCACGCTTTGTACGTAAGATTTTGCTTTAACATTATGTGTAATATTTTGAGTGATTATAAAATATAAGTTGAATATTACGGTTTTGTACATATATGCATTTGTTTTTATGAAGGTGAGTAAAAAGTTGTTTTTAACTATGTTTGTGGATGTTTGAAAATGGAAATTTTAACTTATACAGGGTTAGCTAATAAAGAAATTTGTGAAAATGATTATAAATTAAAGGGTGTATTTGGTAATTGTGAAATGTCTTGCCGGTCATTAACAGAGTTTTTATTATTTTTAATTTATATCATTTCTAAAACTGTTCTTGCTTTCTAGTTTTTTTTTTTCTTCTTTCATTAATATATCTGTCCTTCCAAAGTCAAAACAATAGCTCAAGTTATTCATATGTGTTTAAAGCAGTAATGTTTGTGGAAGATCTGTGTCCTTTAAGTCGATCGATTAAATGTTGTTTGGTCTATCCAATATATATACCATCGCAGTTTTTACAGGGGATTTTATAAATAACCTGGGCCTGTTTGAATTTGGGGGTGATGGTTTTTAGTTGTATATACAGAAATTTAAGATTATTATAATTGGTAAAGCTGAATAGTTTGTTGTGGAATTTTCTTTTGATTGGAAATTTTTAGAGTAAGTACTATTAAACTTCTTAATCGTTGTTTGTATTAAAAATTCAGGATAATTATTTAATTTGAGAATTTGGTTTATTTTGAGAAGTACTCCAGGTCTATATATTGGACTTGGTAACTGAATATCTCTGTCAAGAAGTGATAACACTCCTTCATTCATTCATTCATTCATTCATTCATTCATTCATTCAAGTTAGGGTGGGCACTTGATATCCGGGCACTTGAGCTAGGTGCTCATAGTACCATCCCTATTGATTCTCTTATTTCCACTCGAGCAGCTTGGTGCTCTCTATAAAGCTCGGCATCTTGCCCAGTGGAAACTTGAGAACCCTCGAGGGCTTCAGTAGATTGCTCCCGAAATACTCCTGCCTAAGTACCTTCAGTTACTCACATGTGCAGATTACTTGTAAACTCGTTTCCTCCTGTAGTTCGCATTTTCTACACCACGGTTGGCTTACCCGGACTGCGATATATAGATGCTTTTTCAGGGGACAGTGTCCAGTTACCAACCCAGTAATGGTTTTAACTTCTTAACTGAAAGCCAACAACCTGTGGCATCCCAACTTCAGGGTGGAAGCGCACACTTATACTACGGGCACGATGCTGGACGGGCCATTGCTGCAAATACCCACGGACAGCATGGCACTCTTCACTGAAAGGGTGAAAAACTTCATACCGAACAGAGACCAGGCACGCAGTGAGATCGCTGCTAATGATAACTGGTTCACGGACGGATCCAAATCCAGCCAGGGCACAGGAGCCGGTATTTGTGGACCCAGTCCTAATCAAAGGATATCCATAAGCCTGGGGAAACATACAACGGTCTTCCAGGCAGAGGTATCCGCCCTTGCAGCCTGTGCAGAAATGATTGCAAAAGGGGGCTGCATGAGGAGGAAAATTAATATAATGACTGAGAGCCAGGCTGTCATCAAAGCAGTCTCGAACCCAGTAACTAGGTCAAAACTAGTTAGAGACTGCAAACAATCCCTCAATACACTGGCACGAGACTACACGGTGTCTCTGATTTGGGTCCAGAGCCCGTATGTGGATTACTAAGGATTCCGCAGAAGGGAGATCTGGACCTGGTTAGATAAAGAAAGTACCAAGAAATGGAGGTCGACTGAAGGTCAATTCCATACCAAAACGCTGATAGGGGATGGGGATGTTAGTTTCTCTGATAACCTACTCAGGCGCAGTAAGAACATTCCTTTTATTAGACGTATGTTAACATGAGTGATAATTTAAGTACCTATTAGAGGGCGTGAAATTTTGATATATTTTAGTTAGAATTTTGTTTATACTATGTATTAGGTAAATCCAAAAAGTTTATTTGAAAATATTCTTTTTATCTACAGTAAAATTTAAGTTTGATAATAGTTGTTAAAAATATTTACAGTATAATTAATTTTCTCTTTTGGAATACAAAGATACAATCGTCAACATACTTTTCGTAAAAAACGGGTTTAAAATTTAATTTAGATATACTTTCTGTTTCCAAATCTTCCAAAACAAGCTCTGCAACTACACCAGAAATTGGTGCGTCCATAGCGTAGTCATATACTTGTTTAAAGAAATTGTTGTTGCATTGAAAGTAAGTTGTATTTAATATAATTTTTAAAGCTTTAATAAATTCATCTTAGGGAAGGGGTGTAAAGTTTTCAAATTCATCACAACTTGAGTATTGTTTTAATTATTTATCCGCTACAACCACGAATTCACAATTCCAATTCTTGGAGCAAAGGATAAGAAACACACTGACAATTTTCTCACTTTTGTAACTTCTATAAATTCAATTTTGAAAGTCAGAAGTAATAACTTCAATTTAATAAAATATAATGTTTAATTACTTTATATTTGTACGGTTTTGTTTAACTGTATGTTTTTACAATTTGACTAGTTCATGTATATTCATATATTTGTATTCCGAGTGTTCTCGCTGCATTTAAAGTATGAATATTCATCCAAAATTCACGTCACAAAAATTTTCCTATATATAACATACAATTTTATTAAAATTTGAAATACAATTTGACAAATTTCATCATAGAATTTTCACAGAACTGGCAAAAACGTTTTTGATATTTTACACTAATTTTAACCTATGTATAATTATCTAACTTATTTCCCCAGATGCCTGAAGATGGTGTAGGCTGAAACTAGTGGCATGTATTTTTGCAATTAAACAATTGATTAAATCAAACAGCAGTTTTGTGGTATTTTACCTACTATAAAATCTGGAATGGTTCCAAATGATCGTCAACAAATTTTGAGTAACTCGAAATTCTAAAATGAAGGGAAATACGGAAAAATTACATCAAATAGAACCATATTAAGTGACAGTTCGGCGAGAGTCAGATAGATTAGACTGACAGTGCGTTTTCAATAAAGAATTGAAAGCAGTGTAATTCTTCTTGCTTAATTAATATTTTACATTAATTTGTACCAATCTAGAACTTAAATAATTATAATAAAACCAAGAAGATCTAACTTATATTTAGCGATTTTCAATAACAAGGAAGTTATAACGCATCATAATAGAAACTGAATAAAAGTATGTTTTGAAAAGCTTAAAAACGACAAGATAAAGTAAAAATTTCTCTTTATCAACTCCAAAAATTATGACCTAGGTACCGAAAACGAATTCTTAAACGTAACTCTACTTTAAATGCAATGCTATCGTAATCTATATCTTTCTATTTCTTTTATAATTCTTTTATTTCAGCAACATTCAAATTTAAACACAAATTTTATGTTTATTTTAAAACCGATTTTTTGTTAAAATTACTGAATATCTATCTATATATTTGTGCCATAGGAAATATTTCAATGAGATATATGTATGAAGTTATATCAAAATAATCGTACTTTCACTTCACGTAGTAGCTTAATATTAGAATAATACGTATGTTGCTATTAGCGTGCAAAGCTTATGCCAGGTGTCAGTGTTTATAAACATGTAGGGTCTTTATGGAAACAAGAATCGCTGTGGGCAAATAAATAGGGAAACTAGGGATGAAATACAGAATTTTGTTAATACTCACCTAGTGCGGATGATTTCAATGGTTTAAATGTAATGTACACATACAGATGTTATTCTAATTGTGTACATCAAAAGCTGTTATAATGTAGGATTATGATTGCTTTGATGTAGTCCATAATAATCCACTTACAGTTATTTGCACTAGTTTTCCGTAATAACAAACTTTGTTAAGTAGAGGCTCAGCTTAAGGTGAACTTAAGGTGAAATGTTTTGTACCGTCGAAATAGGAATAAAGCTTAGCTAAGTATTGAAAACGGATGGCAATAATGTCAGGCAGTGTGAAAGTGACTTGTAACCAAGATAACGAACATTTTTTGACAGAAACACACAGAAAGAAGAAGCAGGTTGACTTTTAACTCTTGATAACGATTTTAGAGTTTCTCATTATTGTTGTATTTTGTATGGTTTTGTGTTGCGTTTAGACGAGCAAGTCCTATGCAACTCTCCTAGTTAGTATGCTCGTGAATGTAAACAAATGGGTACCGCAAAAATCTCCAATACATGAAAGGTGAGACCCTATTGCACACAGTCTCAGGAATATTAACAGCTGATTCATAAAAGCAACACTATTATGCCGAAATTTGTTGTTTAATTAGATAAACATAACAAACTGTATGCATTCGTGGTCATAGGAATGGTTATTTCGTCTTAGGTTACATGGCAAACTTAAAATTATTTTTTATACCTACTCACACATCAAGGATATACAATTTCAGCTTCAATCAGGTTTAGTATAAATAATGGTGTAACTTGTTAGCTACCAAATCGCCGGAAAAATTTAAGTTCCCAAACGTATGAAAATATTCTGCCCTTTTCATTTACTTGTCCAAGTATACTACAAAAAAATATATTTAACTCGTCCAATTCATCATCATCTTCAAACATTAAGTATTAAAGATATTACGTGCCATTTTGTTTCAAAAATGTACAAAAATAAATATCCCCACAACAATAAATAAAACACTTCGAAAACACCGTAATACAACAAATAAAAGTCTTATTTCACTTGTCGCAATACTTGTCATTTGAAACCAAACGTGAGGTTAACTGGACCTTAAGCCGGGCAAATTTTCGGCTTATTTTGAATAACACTTAACTGGTCTTTAAACAGCGGTGCAAAACGAAATCATAGTTTAGGATCTACTTAAGTCTTAAGTTAAACTTGGTAGTATAACCGGTGCAAATAGCCGTTAAATACTCATTGTAATAATAGAGCCTATCATTTAAGAATCAGTATCTGTGAAAGTCTCTATAAGGTCACTAATCGTTTAAGATGTGTATCTAAATGAAGTCAGAGTATGCTTCTTTTTCGTATTCGCATCACACAAAAAGTACTCACCACATCGAAGTGAGGTAATGTGATCACAGAAAGTCAGTAAAATATAAGGCAAAAGACAAAAAAAGTCAGTGCTGGTGAATCAGCGTAATAGCAGAAATGATACAGCATGCTCATACATATGATGTGAATCCAGTAGGAATACTTTCTATCTCATCGCGAGTTATATAAATGAGCAACCTGATGTTGTGCAAAATGCGTTTGCTCTCATTAACGCGGCTGTACTGTTCGGATCTATTTTATCTGAGAGAAAATATAATACTAAATTTTTGGATGTTTTCTTCGTGGATGGATAAATATATATTCTAATGCAAAACAAGAATTGTTCATTCCATTCTTAATTTAATACCATCTATAAAAGCTACATGTTTTGGAAGAAAATGACTATCTTCAGGCTCTTATAATGTCAAACGCAAAAAACAAATTAAAGTATTGTCACTAATTGAAAAACACAGTGGTTTATAGTTCATAACATGTTGGCTTTATTATCACATTCTTAATATCGTCCATTCTTTTTTTTTGAGAATATAGCCGAAGGTTACAGATGAATTAGATTTTCAACTAGAATATATTGTTTGAAGTAAAAATTTAATGAAAGCTTTATATGTATTATTGTGATTTTCAAACTAGATTTGCCTGGCTAATGTTTAAAAAATAAATAAATAAATAACCTTTATAATTAAGTCGGTTTTTTTGTTTTACGGATACCTATTTTTCTAAATTTAATGATATTCAAAAATACAATCCCACTACTAGATAGCTGTAAACTTCTTTATATGCCCGATATATGAGGAGTTCACCATTGTAAATCATGGGCACTAGTGATCTCCCCTCTTACTAACCAATGAGTAGTTATATTTATATTATTTTTCGCTTCTCCTAAGGTATTAACTTGTATATTATTGGTGTTTTACTTTGTTAAGTATTGAATTTATAGTTTAAATTTTAATCATTCAATGTATGAAATAAGTTTTTAATTAATAAAACAGTGTAACTACTAATAACATACATAATTTATTAACAAATTTATATCAAAAACGTATGAGAAGAAAGTAAAGAGTATGAGAACTCTTACCCAAAGTGAGTATACTTATTTAAAATGTTTAAATCAAATGTTAACTACTATCCAGTATATTTGGTTTCATAAATTTTCAAAATAATTTTCATAAATACCTCGCTATCATAAGAGACAGAAAACCACCAACCACGTCTACCAACTTATTCACATTAAAATTTCAGCATCAACTGTCATTTTGCAAATATGAAAAATAACTTCAAGATGTTCGAAATGTTAAATACACATAAATTAATATAATTTGTCGAAATTACCTCGCAGAATTTTTGGCTATGCAAACGCATGCATACGCCCAAATTCTTTCAGAATGGAGTTCCTCGCAGTAACCGAACCAAAAATGTTACAGAAAGGGTTCACATTAGGAGCACAAAGGTATCAGAAAATCTGGGGAAAAATCTCCTTTACAGCATCCAAAATGAATAATTACATTCGAAACAGCATATTTTTTTCCATATGAAAAAAATGCACCAAGGAATATTAACACAGCAAATTTCCTCTAATGTTATAAAATCTTGACGTTTCTTCTATATATTTTAGGCCTATGATAAGTACATTAATTAACAAAGGAAAATCTCTTCGATGTTGGATATATTACAGAAATAGGATTTAACTCATTTGACTTTTACGAAAAATAAAACATTCTCAAAGAAGATTTTTTTATCAAACAAGCACCCGTATTCAATGATTTTCACTCATTTATTATACGAATTACATTGAGTCTTCACCCCATTGCAGTAAAGTCGAATCGTAGGATCCAGAATATCGTAAGTCGTGTCCTTGTATTTGCGAGCACAAATACTTTTAAGCTAGACCCATATGCACTCTTTCATAAGCGCTCACTGTGCACTTAAATAATTATACTGGCAAGTCTGTGCTTGCTAGTGATGTTGGAACTATAAAACATGCATCGTTATGATTCAGTATACAACTTTATATTTAACATGATACATTTGACTGAGGGAGAGTTACAAACGTGTATTGGAGCATCTGAAAATATATCCAAATATGAAGATGATAGAAAAGAAAATCTCAAAGTGACAGCTTTGATAGTGAAGTCGAAAATATACATCTAACAATAAGTAGAAATGCGTAAAGTCTTTCTTCGAAGGATTGAAGAATATTTGGAAGATTAGCCGTTATCTTTACAACGTAGTACTCTTCCAATCTTCGTTGCTTCGTTTCAATTTGCAGGTTGCCAATCTTCTCTTATCAGTACTTGTACCGAAATTCTGACGTCCGTAAATTCTTGATTTATTACCTTTAACCTCCGCTAAAAGTTTCAAACTTGTCACTTTATCCCATAATATGTCATGTTTATGCCGTTCGTTAATTTCACTCTTGCTATGACATAAGCAAAGAGAATCTTGTTAAATGTATAAAGCCAAAAAAAAATATGTTGCTTTTGCCGAGCCTAAATTTTATCGCTTCCGAAATGGTCCATTTAATTCAGGATTATGTTATTAATGGTGTACGAGAGAAATCCTGATAATGGTATTACGTAACGATATACAAAAAAAAAAACATATTATACATATACACACATATTCGGTAGTGAAGTTTCAGATCGTTTTTCATAAATTTCAACCTTTTAAATACTTCATAATTCGTACTAATATTACTTTTACATTTATAGGAGAGCAAAAATTAATTACCTTCAATATTAAGGCCCTCGAAAAAACATTATCCGTCTAAAGCATTAATCAGTGACTGAAACAATTAGTCAATAAGCGTACCTTTTTCAGGGTTCATGTTTGAAAAATTCAAGCTTTTTAATCGATTTCATTTTCATCTGGCATCGTCCAGCTTCATGTATAAAGTGTAGAGCTTTTGGAAGATACTTATACGTTGTTACGATTTTTCCCTCGTGTTAGCTTGTGTCGAGTTCATCTCTTCCGCTGCTAGCTCTTTTCGACAGCTTTTGTACTCTGTTTCCTTCTTTTACCTTGAGAGATGCTCCTGCATCTTGTAGTTCGCTACCGTGGGCATTATTGTTTAATTTTGGTTTTCGAATTGTATTTCTTTCCCCTGTTAGAGCGGCCTTGTCGTAAGTTTTTGGGTTTCCTGACTGTTGTGTCGAACGCACGCTAGAATTTATTCTTTTTTTTTCATTTACTTACAGATTAGATTCTCATACTTAAAACGGTCTCAGATTTTCGTTTAATTTCTTGAATTCCAGTGTTAAGCTAGATCGTTGACATTTCTTGGTAGGGTTAGGTCTGTCTGTTTTGGACAGAATAACGTTCTTTCTCGCATCGGCGTTATCGGGTTCGACCTTCGATTCTGTCGATCGATCGCTGTTTCATTTAGATCCGCTTATCTGTGTTTACACCTTTTCGACGTTAGAGAGGACCTTTATGTCCTTCTTCTTGTTTTAATTGGCTGTCTTTTGAATGGTATGCGTGACGTACTCTTTTTCCGTTTCTTCTTCCTTCTTCGGAGTCGATAGATGCGTTCTCACGGGTGAATCTTCCTGTCCTTGGGAATTTTGGATATTTTCACACATCTGTGGATGATTTTATTGGAACTTTACTTGAAATATTCATTGGCCATATCTTCGCTTGTGTTCGAAGTGGAAATTTCGTGATTCCGACGGTGGCCATATCTGATATTTTCGGGATATAATTTGAGAACCACGCGTCTCCAACGCCATTCCGTTTCTTGTTTCTTCTCTTCGTTGAAAAACCTCGTTAATTAACGGTAAGCCAGGTAACTTTGTTACTTCTTTTATTTTACTATTTATGGGGTTTCTGTTGTTTTAGAGGTTTTTTTAATTCCCCTTATTTTTAACTTTAATTTTTTAATTTTTGCGACTTCTTAAGTCCTTCGGAGAACCCACCTCCTTCGGAATTCACACTGGGCCACCTGTTTCGGCTGCTGCCGAGTCAGTCTCAGAGGCTTCACCTTGACAGTCCGTATAGGAGATGATCTCCACGCCCCGCTGACAGCTGATCGAGGGCAAAGCCAAATTGCACGTTTTTTTTAAATAATCTCTCTCGCGTACAAAATTTAATAATAGAAAACCACCCCCGATCAATTATTTTTTTGTGTTTTCTTCCACGATCTCGTAAATTACGCATGTCATATCCTGAGTCGGAGGGTGCTACTACACTGAGAGAAATGAAATGGTTATTTCAACATTTTTCGTAGTGTCACGAATTTGAGCATTGATTTAACCATGTTGCATTTAAGTGAATCATATGCACTATTTGAAACAAACATATTTATATTGTTGCACACTTTAGATTAATTTAAACAAGATATAGTGTTCAGGCGTAACAATATTTTATCTTGTTGGTTTAATCCCACGAATTGTCGATTTGACATTTGAAAAAGGTCTTATTAAATATTTACTATCGGTGTTAACTCAATGACTGTAATATTTAATACTATTACATATAGGTGGTCGCAATGCGTATAGTCAGTCAGTATCCAACTCTCTGTAGCAATAAGACTATGTTTGTAAGCTTCTGTAACATTAATATTGAATAATAAAGAAATCAAAACCCATCGCGCAGTATAATATTATTATATAACATGGCGCAGTCAGAATAAAAAACAAACCAACATACAAAAAAAATCAGTGAAAGGAAGAAAAGTGCAACAAATTATAAAAAAACGTGTCAGAAAAAGAACAAACAAAATGGAGAATATATCTCAACCGACAAGAAGAAAATGAAGGGCAACTAGCAAAAATTGGAGGCAATTCAAAGAAGATTGGGAATTATATTCTACGCGAATGTTGCAGTGGGGAAAACAGCCCGAAATACAAGCAGCGACGCTCTTACACCTGTATAGGAAAGAAGTTCGAGAAATTTTAATAATATTGAAATTACACTGGAAAACACATCGATCGACAGCCGGATGCAGGAGCAAAACACAAGACACGTTTCACCCAAGGGCCGCACAAGGTTGGAAGATCATATTGGAAAGAGGTGTCCGGCAAAATTAAAACAAGATCGTTGTAACGGATTCGAACATTCTAGAAACAGGTCGGTGACACGTTCGTAATTTTACGCAGCGCAAAACAGTTGTCCAGCTTATGGAAAAATATGTCATAAATGTAATCGTAAAAATCATTTGCCTCTAATTGTTTAAGTAAACCGATTAATATGATAAAAACCAATTCCGTTGAAAATAATGATTATTTGGTGCAATATATAGCTATGCGTTGCTATCAATGGACTAATTGCTGAATGTGCGGGCGGATTTTTAATTTCATCGATAGATCCATCGATTACAGTGTATCTCTGTTACAGTAATCGATGGATCCATCGATGAAATTAAAAACTCGTCCGATCAGTAACGTGATTTTAAGCAAAATCGAAAATGGTTCCACTAACAAGAAAATCTTTTTTGTATAATCACCTAAAGGTGTTGAATTACATGCAAATAGTCATTCAATGAATACTACAGGTAGGTTAAATGAAACAATTATAAGTTTTGAGATCAACATTTTATAGTGCAAACCATATTATAAAATATTATAGAGACAATTATTACTTCGTGTGACTACAACAAATAACTGTGTTGGGATAATGTTGTTGTATTATTCAATTAGCAGGTAGAAATTGTTAATGGAAAATTAAGTACATGTTCAAAGAATCACGCGTAGTCTGTTTCTTATAAACATTTATTATTATTCAAGTTAACTAACCAATTTAACATTTTTTGTACGTATTGCATTAACACTAAAATATCATTGCTCATATTGAAAAAGAAAAAAGTGTTCAATACACCATTTTATTAGTTAATACAACACTTTTTTTCTCTCGGTGTAGTTACCAACTCAGTAGAATATTTTAAATTCAGTACATTTATTTACTTATCCTTTCATTTACTTGTCAAATTCAGTATAATTGTTTAAACACCAACCGAGTGAATATTGGCTTGTCATATACAGGTGATTTATTCACCATTAATGTAGTCGATTCAAACATTTAGTCTTATTTTTGTTTTTGTAATTGTAACAACGTTTCCTTGAACTTCAATTACATTATATCGTAAGAACTATTTGTGTAAATTAATGTGAACTGATTGCGTTGGTCAAAGCGTTCGGTGCTTGCGTCCTACCGTCTGTTATTATCGCAACATTTACTGTATATTTATAACTCGCCGATACCGTTTAATAATACTGACAAGAGTGTCATATATTTACTATTTGAATTGTATGTTAAATCCAACAATAAAATTTTAATTGTTTTGTCAGTAATCCCATCCTTTTGTTTTTTTTGTATGGGCTTTTGCAAACCGCTTTACCCCTCGATTTTCATTTTTCACCGTGGATTCCTGCTTATCTTGGGGGCATGACAGGGTAAGTAAACCTAAGCAGGTGGCGCCGAAATTTTATCCATCTGAACTCTTTGGGTCTGTGCGACTATCAATCCACTCCCTCGCCGACGAGCCGGCTGGCACCCTGCATGATTGCCGAATGTCATTCCTCTTATTCGAAGGTTTGTAAAGCGGAGGTGCATAACCTTTTCCATTCTTTTGAATTCTTGCCTCGTGAACTTTCCCGGTATTCTACCGCTGCTTTTGGTGCTGGTAAATTAGGTAACAACGTATATGCAAGATTCCATATTTTTTTTTTTTAATGTGATAGCTTAAGTAATTCCTGAGAAATGCTAATATCTCGAATGGGGTGGCATCGATTGAGCTAATTTTTGGTATTTACAGTATGTGTGACAATAGTACTCATTTGTTTTAATTTCAGCCCCATAGATTTAGGGGCACTTTTCAATACCTTATCGGCATAGAACCTTTATCTACATCTAAACAAAGAATTAGTTGGTATTATTTTAGTTAGCAATAAACAAGGTAATAAATTACTGCAAGCTGAACTGAACTGATTCAAAACTTTGAAAAATTAATAAAATTGAAGAGGGGTAGTTGGACCGCGATCGGTCCCACCACTCAATAATGCCACGAGCCGCCACTGAATGACTGTATGTCAGGTATATCGCCCGATTTTGCGATGAAAACATCAATACGTGTATTTTCGTTTTTGTGGCACATTTGTAGACATTAGGTTAACACAAAGTTTATGTTGGTAGTATTACTAGGATTTAGTCTTCCTATCTGTTATCACGTTGCTGCATAGCAACACGTCGTGTGTACATAAATAAGTGTGTATATTGAACTAGATGTGGTTTTATTTATATATACGTAAGAATGTAAATGAAACGCACGTGAATACAAAGTAGGGCGAGGAAATCGTCACATTATCGTGAACGCTATTAGCATCCGCAACATAGGTGTTCACGTGTATGTTTGCGATAGCAATGGATTCTCTCGTAGTTTTCCCCATAGGATAATATCTGATTTCCCACGAAGCACGTACTTCTGCGGCGAATAGATTGTCGTGGTCGTGACGTACATTAATTCTTGTTGGTCATGTACTGTATCCATATATAAGGCAGTGTACTTAAGGATACCTATCTTAGCTTGCATTTAATACTTTGAAGGCAATTTTTCTCGAGAAAATATCGCAAAGGTTAAAGTTGTATATATAGCCACAGGGACGATTTCTACGATACAGCAGATGCTGGGTAAAATTAAAATAAGAAATTGTGTGAAGTTTACGTGTGATAACTAACAGGAAATACCAATAAACTTTAGTCTCACAACTTCTTTAATCTTCAAAAAGGTTATTTTCCGATATAGCGTCTTGGCTTTTTGTATTTAATTTTTCATTCCTGCGAACCATTAAATTATACCAGCAATTCTCGACAAGACTCGATCTAGCGAGGGGGGAGGGGAGGGTGAAAGCCGGACAAATGCTCAGAGCGGCAACAAAGAGGGACGGCAAAACTGAGAGCGATTCGCAGCTAGTAAAAAAAAAATATGAATTTTCTAATTGATAAAGTCATAAATAATTGCTAGGTAAATGAAAGGAAATTGGACCATTTTCCTTTCATTTACTTAGCTATAATTTACTCACACAGAGTCAAAAACCATGGATAATTAGATTTTTTTGAACCTCTAGTAGGAATTTGATTTTGACACTTGCAGTGTAGTCATGGCCCACTGTGATCTATTTAAGGAAAATATTTTCATATTTATAGCACTTTCGCTATGGAGGGTGTTGATATCAACTTTTTTATTTTAATTGGAATGATACAATATTTATCGGTACATGAATGTACCGAGTCATTTGCAATTAGTTCACATGAGGATTCCCTATCCCTAAACTCAACCGTTTTTAAGATATTTGCAAATTTTTTTGACGTTTGCACTGTTTCAAGTAAAATTAAATAGCTGATAAAGTATCAGATATTTAGTGGTTTTACTAATGTCGATGTAAGTACAAAGACGTGTGTAGAAAATGGCAATAATGACTGAATCACATACAGGATGTTCGAAAACGCATCTCCAATGTGGATACCTTTAAACCAACAATTTTTTTTTATTTCAAATGGAACATGGTATTTTTTTACTATAGCATTGAATGCAGCGTAAAATTCTACATCGATTGACATTAGGGTTTGGTATACCTATTTTTTGATAGTTTTTGAGATATTAGCATTTATTACCCTAAAATATGACTAATTTCCAAGTTTCGAGCAAATAAATATTTTTTTCCTAAAAACACTCTGTAAAATTAATTTTAAGAATGATGCGTTATCTTTTTTTGCATTGTTTGGTTTCCATACCTGAGATATTTATTTATTTATCATTGGAAGTTTTGCAATTATTAGCAAATTTTATGCAGTTGTAATTATAAGATATTAATAAGCCATAATTATTGTGCGACAGCAAATTACATGTTAATATTTTTACCTGCTTATTAAATGCATCGAAAATAAGTCAATTAAAAAAAAAAAGAATACTATTATTCTGAAAGAAATCTATATTGGACATTTTGGAAAGACTTTCATAGTTTGTTCCTGATTTATGTTATCTGTGTATCGCTTAATACCTAGTAATACAAAAAGCCAAAGAGCTGCATTGTATTCGGAGACTCCATGTCAAACGGCTCCCCTACAAAGAAAATACTGGTCTAGTAAGTGAACAATATTTGAATATTATAGTGTTTTAGGATATCTGTTTAATTTCCTTTGTATTTTATTTTTTTGAAGGTTTTATTTCATGGCAAGTAAGTGTAGGTATCTAATCATTGTTACATTATTCATGAATGTAGAATAAGTCTAAAATGTTATTTGTATATGTAACTTTCAATGTTTTTCTTATTTCTTTCGATTGACAACATTTTACTTGTTGGAAGAAAATGTGTGAAGGAGTTGACAGCATTAGGACCTTCTATAAAAGATATGACTTGTTAATACAGCATGGGTTTATCCCTGCGCAATTTGGTAAATTACCGACAATGGATATCACTTGTTTGTTAGCAGATCTCATGGCCTACTAATATCTAACAATTAATATACGTTCTCTATGACTAAAAGACATTACTATTAGTAAGAAACTAGTGAACGTTAGATATTTGAAACATAAGTATTTAGATAGGTTAGACAAATAACGTACAGAATGTTTCGTATGAAAAAAATCATTTTTTTTGTTGTGACTTGGAATCTATTGCTATAACATCTTGTAGCTAGTGTCCTTGTATTTACATCGACTTTAGTAGAACCACTAAATATTTAATATCTAATAAAATACTTGATTTTATTTGAAAGAGTGCAAATGTCAAAAAATCCACGAAAATGAAAATATCTCAAAAACGGTCGAGTTTAGGGATTGTGAACCTTCATATAAACTAGTTGCAAATGACTCGACAATTTCATTAGACAGATAAAAATTATACCATTCCATTTATAATAAGAAAGTTGATATCAACACCCTGTATACCGAAAGTGCTATCAAGTTGAAAATATTTTCCTTAAATAGATGACAGTGGGCCATGACTACACTGCAAGTTTCAAAATCAAATTTCTGTTACAAGTTCAAAAAAATCTAATGTCCCAGTTCGGCGGGAGACCCTGTATATTTTTGAGAATACAAGCAATTTCTGAACTAGCAACCTTTTTCGTTTCCTTTGCAGAATTATGTTTCACGGGGGATTCCCCATCCACGTTGAAATATTATTCTATTAATAAAATGTTAAATATATCTATCTGTGATTGCATAGACGGATTCTCCGATTTATGCCCTCTCGAGATGGTTGAATAATTATCTGAAAGACATTTTTAGTAACAGCTTCAAATATACAGTTAATAATAGCTTACATTTAACTCAGAAGCTGCACGATTTTAGAGTTATCGATAAACTTTGCTCACTTAATGCTCTAACATGATTTGAAAAAACGAAAATCAACAACGGCAGCTTAATGGATTTTTACTGTAGTGTAATAAAATGGAAATGAGAAGAGAAAAACTGTACTCAGTACCGCAAGCGTTTTCCAGGGTGCATAAAAGCTTTTAATTGCGTGCAACATGTAATCACAGCGAGAGTTGTAACTTGGTTCGCTCCACGCTCGACCGAACCTACCTCGTAGACTCAAACATATGTATTAGGAATGCAATACAAAGAATAAAGTAAATGAATGGATAGAAAGATCCAAGAATAAATTACAATAAGCACTTAATTTTTTGATTCAATATAATACGCAACTGGGGTCATAGTTAATTACACTAGAGTGCGATAAGTGTCATTGCGCAAGAACTTAGTGATGATGAGTTCGAGCGCTGTAGTGACCTAACCCATGAGATTTGTATTAGATCTTTTGGCTGAGAAAAATATTTAGAAAACAATACTCAACTCAATCTTAAGATTGACGCTAGATCGAAGTGAATTTTTGATGATTTTTCGGGTGTGCGAACTTCGTCGAATCGAACATTCGTATACGTTGACGTGCGCCATTTTCCAACGCAGATCGGGAATAGACAAGGCCTATTTCGCCGAACTCCCAACTGTCCATCCACACGACTAGAAGTTATTCGTAACGCCAAATTATCGTTCGGAGTTCGGCGAACTTATATCAAAGTTAAGTTTATCAGGGAATGTGTGCTGGGGTCCGTACCAATGGCTTGGAGGCTGATCGGAGTCATTTTGTCCCAAAACCTAAGAAAATAAGATAGGGTGGACTAAAGTCTCTAAGACCAAAAGTCTGATGTGATTCTTGCTAAAGATTCTTGAAAAGCTGCTAGATATGCACTAGTGATTGTAAATTTACCGATTTTTTCATTTACCGATAATTCGGTAAATGAAAATTAAAATACCGGTTTACCGGTAAATTACCGGTAATTTTCGTTTTTCATGTGTGATATTAATGGGGATTTCCCAAGAAAATAGGGTTAGAAGTTAGGCTAGAATAATATATATTTTGCACAATCTTAAGGCATAATAAATAGAATTTTGTAATAAATATTTGTATTTAATTATTTTCACAATTTTCTAACAACTGTTAAAATAATTAAATACAAATATTGAAATTAAAATAAAAAGTTATTTAAGGTTCAAATTTTAATGTTATTTTACAACAATGTTGCATTAATGTCCTCTCATAATGTCAAAATTGCTATTAGTTAAATATGTGAAATGTTGTTCTTATATATTATTATTTTTAAATAGTTTAGTTTAGTTTATTTTCATATTGTTTGGGCCAGTAACACTGGATACAATCTATCAAAATACAAATGTAAAATACAACAAACTAAGTTTTAGAAATAAATAATATAATTTACAGAAAAAACAAATAGAACAAACAAAAACGACAAAAAAGTCAAGAACAAAAATTAATTAATGGAGTAATAAGATTTTTCTATTAGGAGCGCTCTAACCTGTTTTTTAAATTGTTTAATGCAGTCTGTGCTAGTTATTGTATCTGGCAAGCTATTACACACTCTTAGGCATTGAACAAAAAACATCTTTATGAAACAAATATATTGGCACAGCCAGATACTAAATAAAAAAGAAATATGTATAAGCACGCTAGAAGGATACAATTTCTTTAATAGCGCTGGAGGAGGAGATATAGCTGAAATAGCTTTTGTGAATAAAGAACTGAAGAAGGCCGTTTTAAATTTTACAGTGGCCTTGGGTAAAATATGCAAAACTAGACGCCAAAGAAAGTATAACAAGGAAACCATAGTTAACGTTCATTCACCCAGAGAAGAAAAGGATAAAGAAGGTATTTTATGACGAGATATATGCGAAAGAATAATTGGCAATATTTGGAGATATGAGTGCAAAAATCTGCATTAGAGAAGAAAAATATCAAGGTGTCACAGTGGAAGATAGTAAGCAGAAAATCAAAAGTGCAACACTCTACCGCAAGAGCATATGTAGTACAAAGACACAGGATGCCAGAACACAGGCACAGCAGGGTGCCGATTCTCGAATCGAGAGAATACAAATTTTGAGAAAATAAATAAAAAATAGTAGTTTAAATAGCCGCAATTCTCTACATAGCTGAGAATTGACACAAAATTTGCCAAAAATAAATAAATATATTGTATTATTTATTTTATTTGCTACAGGAATTCAAGAGCTTAAGAAGAAGTTGTTGTATCACCTTGGCGATGTGCAAAATTCAACATAACAACCAAAACCAAAGCGTAAAATACAAAAATTAGAAAAAGAATCAGGAGGAACGGTTTACGATCTAGGCGCCCAGACAAAGCACTTCGTCTGATCAGGGAACACAAACAAGCGAGATTAAGGTGTGCCACAGATCACGTAAACTAGCAACTTTGCCACTGGAGATCCGTCCTATTCTTCTGTCCTTGATGCTAGAGATGTGTCGCAGAACGGTACGATGCCGTCAGGGTACAAGAAGGGGATCGCTTGGGAGATGGTTCGGTCATAATAGGGGTGGGATAATTATGGACGGACGTACGGATTTTGTAATAGTTCCTGCGTGTTTAAATGCCAGAGCCTATGTAAACACAATTCTCGGGGTGTGGTGCTTTTTGCGAATAGTATAGGTCCGAATTTCGTTCATATGTACGATAATGCTCGCCCTCATATGTCCAACATCACTACTTAAATTCTACGGGGAAACCACATTGATGTAATGGAATGGCCTGCGATTAGCCCAGATCTTAATCCTATAGAGTACTTGTGTGATATGCTGCACTAACGCATACAGCAACATGCCAATGCACTAGAGACTCTCGAAGAGCTGCGTAAGGTGCTTTGCGAAGAATGGCAAACATTTCCAAAGATCTTATCCGCCAACTTATGCGATCCATGGCACGCAAATGCCAAGAGACAATTGTGACTAGGGGATGACATATACATCATTAAATCAAGATAAAAATCGAGTCAACGTGGCTTTGTGCGTCACTCCACTTAAAAAAGAAATACACTTTTTTCGACAGTTATTTCAAATTTTGTATAACCTCAAGACGATCAAGTATTCCTACATGGTTGTATTCATTTAATAAATAAAGAGTTCTTGTTTCCTATTTTTGCATATGTACGGCTATAAACCCATTGTGAAAGAAAAATGAACTACCAAAAGTTGTGTCCCAATAATTAACGGGAGCAATTCAATTCTTCTCCAATTTAGGCAATTTTAAAACTGCAAAAATTCATTAAGAACCATAATCTAACCTTACTTTCGTATATTTATTTACTATTCACCTGAACGCTGCAAACATATTAGGACTAAATAACAAACATTTCTTTGTCCTAATTATTTCCGATTTGAATTTTTGGCTACTAAGAGCGAATAAGTTAGCAATAATTTCACCTTCTTTCGAGAATCGGCGCCCAAGAGAGATTGAACGGAGGAAAAGAGAGAAGAAAGGAATAGGAAGACCGAAAACGAAATGGTTAGATGCAGCAAGTGCACACTTGAAGGCTGTAGGAGTAACAGTCTGGAAAGGTGCGTGTGACATAGAAGCCAATGGAGGAAAAATTTGAAGAAATTCGAGGATACAGGGCGCTAGAATTTGCTTAAATCATAAGCTTTAAATGTCCTTAGAACTAACGTATAATTCAATCATCTCTAATGCAACGAAATCATGATGATTTAACCGATTTTTTTAACATCAATAATAACAATGATAGTTCCTGTCGAAAACCCTAAAACCTCAGTATTATACAGTCGGAAAAAGTTTTTTATTTCACTTTAAAAATGCCATTATCGCACAAACAGTTCTCTACAGAAAATGGACTGAAGGGTAACTGAAATTTATAGTCCAATTTTAAACGATTGATTACACACACTCACAACACTATCGGCTTGATATATTATGGCGTGATATCTTAAAGGATAAAGACCGGGTCACAGACGCAGAGTTACAACGCTTTCTAAATGAACGCATTTGTGTGCTTTGTATTAATTCAGACGCTCACACGACTTGACACATTCGCAACACAAAAAACTCTAAAGCTTTGCTTTGTGTACACCGTTGATTTTGCAGTTTCGTTAACCTAAAAAAAGCGATTATGTGGATTAACGACTTAGTTACCAGACGCTTAATTTTACGCTAGTCGCGCCTCGTTCGTAGTTCGCTAGGAAGCAAGCTGAACAGAGCAAAACCCAACTAAAATAGTAACAATGTGATCACACATTTTAGCGATGTAACATCCAAGTACTAATTGAGTTGCAAAGGAACATTCCAAACACGGAATTATGAAACTATCGAGGCATGTAGATTATATATAGGTATGTACTACGCATTTTTTTCTGCGGGAAAGCACTTTGACAATAAGTAGGCGAAATTGATTTTTGTGAATGGAAAATTTTGCATTTTACCGATGCGCATAACTCGCCAACGGTAGAGAAAAAGGTTTAAGACAAAAATTGTTTGCTTGAATGAGTTTTATTAAACAGACAAGGATACATTATTCTTGTCCATTTTATTATTTTATTTTAAACAAATTGAATATAAGTCAATTTTCCATGACACATACACAAAACTTAGTTTTATATTAGTTTAACATTAGTTTTATCTACCAGTAATTTGACGATATTTATTATCTGAAGATTATGGACCAAAACATGTAGTAAATAAATCATACATCTAAAGATTGGAAAGAACTTTTAATTTGCAATTAATCTACAGTTGTGTTTATTAACCTATTTAAGAAGAAGCTTGCCTCGTCACTAAGGCAAGTGTTTTTTTTTTTTTTTTTTATATAAAATTACTTCACAGAACTGTAATCTTCTGTCATAATCACTCTGTAGAGAAAGAATTTATTCCGTCGTAAGATTTTATCTTCCAAATGTTTGGCAAATTCATGGCAAAATGATCTAGTACTGCAATTTGTGCGGCTTCAGTTAAAACTTTAGGATCCTTCACACTTTTATCGCACACACTTCCAGTGTCTTGAAATTTATAAATTAAATCTAATATATACTGGTGGCTAACATTTTTGGTCTGGATATCTGTGATTAAACACACGATCTGTTCTACGTCCACAACGGTGGTCCTCTCCATACAGAAAAATGATTTCAGCTCCTTCTTGTAATAAGTGAACCGTTGTCCAGATTCGGTGACCACTATATAAAGAAGGTAAGTTGAAAACTAAAGGCTCTGCTCCGATAAGCCAGTGAAAAGTGCCCTTAAAGCTATTGGACTGAAATGAAAGCAAATGAGTACTACTGTCACACATACTGTAAATACACACAAGGGTAGAAAAATTCAATATTTTTTTTTTCTCAGGAATTACTTAAGCTATCACATTCAAAAAAATTATGTAAGTAAACACTCATTATGGGCATTCTATAAAAAATCAAGAACTAATTCCGTTCACTTAGTTCAAAGTTATCATTATTTTCCCCTTTTGAGAAGTGGTTTCTTTAAGTTTAGTTTAAGGTGCCAACTTGGCTTTTTGTTATGTTAGACTGTATACATTTAGGTTTACTATATCTTTTTTTCAGTTTTTCTGTGTGGTAGAACATGTAAATAAAAAATAAAATCTCCTTGAATAGCAGGAGTAATTTGTTATTGGCTATTTTAGGGTTAAAATAATTATTCATTGATTAATTTCAGGATTATTTGTATAAATGTTTTAGTCCTAGTAGTTATGAAAGCACCGAAATATACAAAAGCATATTGTAACAATAAAATATATTTAATTCCGTACACGCAGTTTAAGTTATTATTATTTCCTTGTTTGATGGGTGATTTTTTTGTATGGTTTTAAGGTCCAATTTAACTTTTTATTATACATGAGTGTATTAATAAGTTTTCTTTCAATGAAGTAATACAAATAAAAAATAAAACCTCTTTGATCTTAGCAGCAGCATTGGATTATTGATTATTTTAAGGTTAAAATAATTATTCATCAATCGAATTGAGGATCATTATATATGTACACTTCAGCCCTAGTATCCATAAACGCGTCGACATATAAAAAAGAATATTGCAACAATAAAACAATTTAATTTAATTCCGTACAGGTTGTTCGAAGTTATGATATTTTTCTCCTTTTGAGGGTTGTTTTTTCAAGTTGGATTTAATAATTCGATATGACTTTTTGTTACCTATAAATGTATGCGTTTTGGTGCAATATATATATTTTTTTATGATATAACATATTAATATAAATCAATCAAATCCTGTTAGATATTTATTGTTCTAGTAGCAACATAATGCTATCCACATTTGTTATTGCAACGAACTATGTATTTATAGTTGTTATAATTTTCTTAATATTGAACAGAAGCGCTATTCGTATTTTACTTTGTTTTTACGCCAAGAGAGATATATACTTTTATACATATTTCTTTAATCAATGCCGGGACGGCATAATTTTGTATTAATATGACAATTATTTGATTATGAGAGTTTGGAGACTGTTGTTTAATGTAATTTCCTTTGTACAATAAATAGCAGTGTTGTAGAATGTAAGTTAAAATATGTTCGTACATAAGTGTATTAATGGCGGTGGTTTGCTAATAAAAATATCTGGAAGAAAAAAACTTAAACAAATAAATAAACGACGAAGATGATAGAAATACTTATTTGGAGCTAATGCATTCTTCCAGAAGAATCAGTAAGGTTGCAAATCAAGAGCATACTTCTCAGTTCATATGAATCACTTGTAAAGAATTTATTTGGAGAAAAGTATACAGTAAACGTAAATGCATTACTGTACACCAAAAAGTCAAAGTTAGAACCTTGAATTCAAAAACCCACCCCAAAAAGGACTTTGAACTTCGTGTATGGACCTAAATATTATTTTATATTGATTATAATACATAAATGTTAATAACAATGTAACAACAGATAATATATTATGCAATAATATATTACTTATGACTTATTCTTACAAAATATTTTTTTTATGCCTCAGTGCTTTCATAACTACAAGGCTCAAATGTACAACATATAAATAATTCTGAAAAATCGATGATTTTCTTTTTTTATTCTTATTTCTTTATTTGCAGTTCTACCACACAGAAATGACTTAAGAACTATATAATGAACCAAATACATACATTACTAATAACAAAAAATCAGGTTGACACATTAACTCAACTCAAAAAAAACCACCCATCGAAAAGGAAAAATAACATTAATTTTCAACTGTGTGTACTGAAATAAATATTATTTTGTTGTTATAATTTTCTTTTCTATATTTCGATACTTTTATAACTACTACTAACGCTGAACCATACATACAGATACTCCTGAAATTGATGAGTGAACAATTAATAATAATAATAACTCAGCACTACAGGCCTTGAAGGCCCTTGCGAGAGATGCCGGAACACACCGAGCCACTGAGAATGTTGCCCGAATGGTGTGACCCAACCAACAACCAGTACCGCATATTGCTGCTTGACTTCAAGATTGGCAATGATGCACCCTTCCTTCTCAGCCGTACTGCCGGCGAGTGAACAATTATTTTACTAAAATATACAATAACAAATTGCTCCTACTAAAGGCAATCAAAGAGATTTTATTTTTTATTTACACGTTCTACCACACAGAAAAATCTGAAAAGAAATATATAATAAACCCAAATGTGTACAGTCTAATATAGCAAAAAACCAAGTTGGCACCATGAGCCAACTCAAAACCACCCCTAAGTAGGAAAATGGTGTTATTTTGAATTAGTGAACGGAAATTTAGTCCTTTGATTTTTTATAGAATGCCCATAATCAGTGTTTATTACATACTTTTTTGAACATGACAGCTTAAGTAATTCCTGAAAAAAATATTGAATTTTTCACCCTTGTGCTAATATCTCGAATGGGGTGCAACAATGACTAATTTTTGGTATTTACAGTTTGTGTGACAGTATATCATTTTCTTTAATTTCAGCCCGATAGCTTAAGGACCTTTTTTAATTTCAGATGTAATGTTAGTAGTTCGCTTCTATTTTTAACACGTATCATTTTATCTAACACTTTAATAGAAAATTTCGATATTTTTAAACTTTAAAAAGGCTTACCTTAGAAAAAATGATCCAATTTTGAAAACTAAAGCACTAAGAGATTGCTAATAACAAGACCTTTGACCATTTGAAGTTTTCGATATAATTTTCACCCCCGATTAGTGGTTGAAACTACAAGGTCGCAGATATGTATAAAGATTCGCCACCGTAAATCGAAATTGACCGGTTTTCTTGTTAAATTCAGTTCAAGGTATTTTAAAAGTTATTCCGGTTTGCTAGTTTTCAAATGAAAGCTCGGTATGTGATCTACACGTTCCCAAAGTTTCATAATTTTTTGAATTTCCGAGTTCGGGTTCGGTCTTTGTCAGTAGCTACGTTATGACGCCTTTTTCCATTCTTTTTTGTGATTATTTAATATAATAATGAGGAGTAAGATAATAATAGTATATTATAATAATTTTTATTGAACTGTATAAGTGTATCAACTTTCATAGCTAACACTTCTAATCATCTAAAATACAACTAGATTTCTAATTCTTTATAAAGCCAGAGCAAACAATTTTCGTATTTAAGCAAGCTAAACTGGCTATTAGAGGTATTCATATTTCTAAATTGTTAGCATATTTCATACCTCTAATGTATAATATCCGAAATATTCGACTGCTTTATTTATGTATTATACGCGTATCGCTAAATTAGAAATTACTACTCTGGGCTGCATTATATGATACTAGAAAATTGGCACAAACTAGCGTACGAAACCGTAACTGTTTAATATCCTGCCTAAAGGGTGTAGCATAATGTCTGCTGTAATTCCATTACTTTAAAATTAAGTCCACCGTTTGGTTGTGACACTTAATCGGCGCCGACTGAATCAGAATGTACTCGAAAACGAGACAAAGTTTTCTACTGTCATCTCCTTCCCAGTAATTTCCTTAAATGGCATTCGCAATCTATTTCAAGATTAAGTAAATCGAGATTAACATTCCGCTGAAACGGGATCAGACGCACGTTTCACTTCTTAAGCTAACCTGACAAATTAAGTTTGTTTTGTGACACATAAAATATTTAGATTAAATTTAAACAAACAGTAGTTGGAAATTGCTAGGGTATGGAAAGTGGAAATGTTTGTTGGTTCAATGTATTTCAAGTTAAAACTGATTCTCCTCTTTTTCTTGAGTTTGCGGAAATTTGTTTTAAAAATAGAAAAGCCAAATTTAATTTAGAATTATATAATTTTTATGTTTCGTTATTGTTGAAAAAAACTTTCTCAGAAATTATAACTATATAAATCATCAATAAAGTTAGCAAATGTAATCAGCAGGTTTAAAAAATAGTAATAATGATAATAATAATAGTAATAGTAATATAGTTTACAATTTTCATAACTTTGAGAATGGATTTGTTCCTATATTTTTATTTTCATTTAAAACAATCTTACTTTAAAATATATTCATTAAGAGTCTTTGAATATATTGCTCTGTTTTTCAGAACACAATGCCCGGGATTTCAAAATTTAATTTTTTTAAAGTTCACTACCAATTTATTATTATATTCAAATTATACTATTTTTATTTAGCTTGTCCGTTTACGATTTACTTTTTTTTCTTCAATAAAATCAATTAAATTAAAATAGTGGTTTCAATACACCCAGCGACCTCTCTAATAAGTGAAAGAAAACTGTGGAAAGTGACTTCCTACCTGCTAGGTGGCACGGGAAGCTTCAAAAGGGACCAGATCGTCTGTCAGAATCGTACTCCGGACGCTTATTAACGAATAGGCAGTTTTTCTCACCTAACGGGCCCACCCGCAAAGCCCATTCTCGGTTTATTAAAATTTGATAGAAGTGAATATCGAAAATCGATGTAATACACTAACTGTACAAATAAAAAAGCGTTTCAAACCAAAACAAGCTTAACTCTTTATTCATTTACCCAAATGCTATATTTCATCATCATTGAGACTCTTTGATCACAAGGTACGTATATTGGAATCAGTAAAATACTATATAAGACAATATTTTGAATACAAAATACTTATTCGAACTTTCCTGGCATTTTTTAAAGACTAAATGAGGTTATGGAAACGTCATATAAATAAATTAAATTTCATTTAAAACGGCGCCATCTACCCGTAAACAGCAAATACTAAATTTTAAAGCAAACGATTATCTATGATTATCGATATTTATTAAAGATAGCTATTTTATCACAGATCAAACTCAGTGATATTTATTTACAACCCTTACATATAAAAATTACTAAAATAACTAAACTAAATGGCGATTGAATATAAATTTAACCCCAAATTATCGTATGGTGAAATAAATTATAAAAATATAAGTTTCTGTTTAAATTTGAACGGAAACTGAAATAATTCCTCTCTGTTTTAGGTGTGGTAAATTCTATGGAATACTAACTTGAAAAGGACACGACGCTTGGCAAACTCTGGTACTGGAATGGAGTTTCTAATGGAACGGGCCCCGGTCTCGGTCAATGGCATGGAAAGGCAATCTGTTCGGGAACTCTTCGTGGAAATTTTTTTATAGGATATTTTCTTGGCAAAATGCAGGTATTCGATAAGGATTACATAAACAGGAGTTGTATCGATACTTTTTTAGGTAATACTTCTTGGAACTTTGATATTTTTTTTTTAAAATTGTGGCATTAAACGTTATAGGAAAATAAGACAACCGTCGTCTCTGGTAGCCACCAACAGAATGAGGATTCAAACCATATTCAACGGTCAACAGCCTTCGATTGTTATCACACAGGTCGACCAGCCTGAATTTTGAAAGATAAAGCTAACCGACATTAAAATATAAAATACATATGCAAATGTTAACATTTTTACAAGCATGTGAGCGTTTAAAAAACACAAGTATTTGGAGATGAGAAATTCCAGTGTTAATTATTCCTAAATAATGAGGAGAAATATTGGAATTTGAAAATGTCTACGCTGAATTGGCAAAGTTACTTCCTGCGTGAACCCAATTGTCATCTCTGTATTTATGGATTAAATACCATACCAGAAGGAAGTTTATCATAAATTTTGTCGATGCAAAGTCACGTAGGTAATTGATTCATTTGCAGTTCACACGAATGGGTTTGGTTATTTTGTGTAGAGAGTAATTCGCATCAGTTCAGAAATGAGAAACCATTAATCTCGTCCGCCGTTCCTTAAATTGCAAAATGTTAAAGGCCCGTCATGCATTGGTTGGGAGATTTGAGAATGTGAAACGAGTGCGATTAACGTTTGCGGGTTTGCTTGTTTTCACGTCCTTAGAGTATAAATGAGTTTGTTGCGTGTAATGAATTTCGTTTCGGCTCTAAAGGTAAAAGAGAGATATTCATTGCGATATTACTTAATTTACCATTTGCCTGCTAAGCACGGATAATATCTGCACATTAATACCTTCATATTGCATCAAATGCTTATTGGAATATATATACAGAACGTTTGAAAGAGCAGGGGATTATATAAGATCGTGTAAGATGAAAATAGTAGAATTAAAAGTTAAAAAATTTAATAAAGATGGGATAAAGTACTATGAGTTTGATTATTTCGACAGTTTGTTTTATATGGCCTATCTGCATTATTTAAATTTTGCATTGAATCGAATAGCGTCATCTGCATGATATCTGAGAACATGAGTTTCTTGACATGTTAAAGTAAGAGCAATAATGGCACAGCTGATAATAGCCTGGTTTACGTTAAACCTATGTAGCACAAAAACCATGTACCTAAGTAACTACGTAAATTTAAAAAAAAACCAATAAGTGAAATACTACTTTTAAAAAACCTAATGGTTCGGTTTTTGACGAAGCAAATAAATTAATTAAAATAATTTCGGGAAATATTATTTCGGTACTTATCAATCATTTAAAGTTAAAATGGCATTTTGCTGTCACAATATTGATAACTTAAGAGTTATATTTCCCCAAAAAAGTGCGGTAAATGACGCCATCGGTAAACACATGCTACTCCTGATTTGACGGACCATGTAAAGCAAACTCTCATTCGTTAAACAAGTCACGGGGAAAGTACTAAAGTGTAATACGATAACTGTAAAAACGGTGAGCATTATACTCTCCGTGTTTTCAAAGCTAATCAACTAAAACTTCTTTAAATGTTTCGTTCAGTGGCAGCTATATGGCTCATGGGCTGAAGCCCCTATAACTTCGAAAAATAATAAAGTGTTTATATCTCAGCGTTCAAGCTAGAAATCATTGATTGTTACCTAAGAAATACCGGACCGCAAAATAATAAACAAATATACTATATACACATATTACAATACAATATGCATAAGTGTTTTCGTATTAAATATTGACGTATTAGCATATATAGCATTCATAATCAGTCATGGTGGATCGTCCGCTTCATAATACAACTTCAAGTATGAACAGAAGCTTGAATTTTCTATAGATCTTCAGAGTAATGTTAGGAAGACTCATGGTACAAATAATATAAGGTATGCTGGGTCGCATCTTTTAATCATGTGATGATGACGCACGTGGTTCCACCAATTGACTACAAAATTACTTTAACCGCTCTAACCCTAGTTTTTAAACATGGTGTTGGTGATTTGCATGTAAACAGTTAAATTCACTTTGGTACTACTCTATCATTAAATAAACAAGGAAAAACATTCTACGACCTCCGATTTAATTTTACACATACACATACTTTTAATGAAAATATTGTTTTTTTACAATACGTATCCTAAGTTAAACAAATATAAACTTATTTTAAAATGTGAATAAAATAGAAAGTAAGATACGTAAAAGAAAGTAAAAAAAGAGAGAAACAGTATGTTTTGAGTATAAAAATAATAAAAGTTATTATATATTTCATAACAATAATAAAAACAAGTGTACATTACATATTGCCTAAAGTATTCGCCTGGACTTGTTTGTAGTACTACATACGTAACACAATGTGGCTGTATGCACAGAAGCACTAAAATCGTCCTTAATGGCGAACCAACTTTTTAAAAACAATAATATTTAATCATCAAAATTCAAATATAACACATAACCTTTATACGCAGATCAACATACAACCCACACAACGTCAAGGCAAATGTTTACTGATGACGCGCTTGGTTGCTGCGCGATCTGGTGTCATTTTCGTTTCTAAATCCAGCATACCTTATATATTTGTACCATGAGGAAGACTGTCAAAAATGATAGTATGTATGTATGTATGTAATGTATGTAAGTAAAAGGTGGTGTTACACTGCGACTAAAAGATCTATTGTGCCCCTATTCTTGCTGCTTTACAGCTGCCTTCCAGTCCTATTCTTTTGAAAGTGTAGGATGTCAGAGGGCCCCAGTCTAGGTAAGTTCCTCTCTCGATTCACATGCTCCCAGGTGAAAGCCCTGAGTTGCACAGTGCTACGCAGTTTGAGAGGAGATGGATGGGTGTTTCATCCGTTAACCACAGAATCTGCATTCAGGATCGTTTTCCAATCCAAGCTTACTCAGGTGTCCTTTCAGTCTACATGGCTGAAGAGTATTCCTGTTAAAATGCGAACATTGTTCTTACTCAGGTTGATGCATTCTGTAAACCTCTTCTGGTTATAAGTTCCCAGAAGAATTTTACTTTGCCTCATTCCCTGGAGATTTTCTCATTGACTGGATTTTCTCTGCTCCATTTCTATTTTTAGTTTCTTCAGTATTGTACTGCTACTTAACCCGCAAAAAAAAATGATAGTAAGTCTGTTTACTGATCACTGTGGGCTAAATAAGTATATGTACAACATAGGCCGGGTAGATGACACTACTTCGGCCAAGAGGGAAAAGAAGTTCATGTGCACAAAATTTCTAGTAATGGGCGTGGAAAACCCCACAGCTGGCAGCTACACAAAGAAGTCGCTCTCAAGGTGATAGACCTAATTAAGAGCTCAAAGCTAGAGAGCGTCTTCTAACACAAAGGGGATCACAATAAGTTTAAAAAGATCGCGGTGAAAGAGGCCACCTCAATCTAATCTATATAAAAGCTATGGGGTGAACGCTATTGCTTGCTCCTGCCATTAAATGTATCTGTTCACGTTGTGAAAGCAATCTTTGGTACTCTGGCTTTGCACTGAAATACTATACAGCAGAATGAAACTACGTTCATCCCAACACTATATTCAACGTCATACTAGCTTTCACATAACGCTTTACTGCTATAAGAATTCAGAACGTCGGGCTACTCGATTGCGAAGCCCCACGGGTAAAAAAATTTCCCATGCAAAATCCTAGGCAAAAAACGCTGTGCGCGGATCATAACCGTGCGTCTTATGATGAAAAATATAGAGAATGGACTGTAATCGTGAAAGCCCACGACGGAGTTTGAGCTTAGCTGTTGATGTAGTACGTACTGTAGTACATAGTTGTTGTAACAACTAGAAACTTGTTATGAGTTTTATTATCATATCCTAGCTACGTGAATCGTTGTTCGTGGTTTTTGTTCTTGTTTTATCATCGTGGCAGTGATTGATAATAGTATGATGACTTATTAGGTTCTTAAATCTTATAGAGGAAGATAAGGTGGCTTCCCGAAAATTTACAAGACATTTCTCCGAGGAAATTTATAAAAGGTTTAAGTAGATTGGAGGTTGTGAGTATAATCCAGGTGTTGTGTTTGTGTGTTATTATTTATTATTGTTTTATTGACGTATGGGTAAACATGGACAATGGAGATTATAATGTATCTTTTCCGTCACGATAACGTCGATGTTAACACACCTTAACCGATCTTTCATACTATAGCCATAGGAATATCCTGTAACAAAATTGGTAACAATGACTTTATCGTGACAGAGAAGGTACATTATAACCCCCAGTATTGGGTTTTGCGAATCTAGAGGATTTAAATGTCTTTTAAACGATTTTTCCTAAATTAATTGATTTTTCTGCAGAACTGGATGTAATTTTGAAATAATATTTAAGCAGTGCATTAGTTTTCAAACGCACATCTTTAGACGTACATTTAATGTGCAGTTTTAACTACAAAATGACATTCTGGAGAGTATATTAGCTGTTTAGAAATTAAAGACTGAATTAGCTACAGTGATTGTTTGGCAATTTAGAGCCATCAAGCAACAGATATTTCAAATCATAAAATGGCGATAATTAAATATATTCCGTTTGTGTGTATTGTTTCGGAGTTTTCTTTTATTAATCGCTATTATTATTTATTATATATTAAAACTGACAAAATACGTCGTTCTTAGGGGTGGTAACGCCTAAGCTGTATTTTTAGCTTGTCAGGCCCTCGCAGAGCCAAATCTCCCTCCTAATCAACATTACGACCCCGGAAAAGAACCGATTATCATATAATTGACCAGAGGGAAATTTGAAGCCCGGACTCCGCACTGATAGCCAAGCGTGCAAGCCACTCGACTACCAGCCAGGCAATGAATGGTCATTTATTTTTTATTTATATCAGCAATTATTGACACCTATTGAAATATGCTAAAAACTAAGAGCACCCACGTAAAATTCTTAGTATACATAGTTGGTATACATAGCACACATCAAGAAAGGAGAACTGGGCTAAATGATTTTGTAATGTTATTGATTTACAAGCGAAGCTGCCAAAGTTATATTACAATTTAATACAGTGTTACATATTTTGCATTTCCTCCAGTCAAGGCGATAAATATGAGCAGCTTCTGGGTTCAAAATTAACTAGAGGAAAAAAATCACCTATCAATCCTTAAGTTGATAATTCACGATAATACTATATTCATTAGCTCATTTATTGTGTAATTAACATATTAAAAAGAAATAATAAAAAAAGTATTTAACTTGACTAATGGCCATCATCTATAGTGAAAAATAACAATTCATATGATATCCACGAAATAAACTCGCAGAAGCGACAAAACTAATTGTAAGCCAAATCGAATTACTAAGAGTTATAAACATAAACATGAATTCGTTTGACTGCGTGATATCGATGCTGAAGTAGACTTTGGATTATTGACAACGAATAGACAGCGTAGCGTCGCTATGTGAAGCAATCAAAGAAGAGCTACCATCGAAAGAGCAAGATTAATTAGCGTTGGTCGTTTGTAGAACCTAAGACGAGGAGATTTTAAGACGACTTTAAACATTAAACTTTTACGAAACCTCTTACCTTAAATTAAAATCCAAGTTACGAAGAGTTTCATAGAAAAATTTCCCCAAATTTTATTCACCAATCATAAATCCGAGAGAGGAAAACCTATCGCGCCAGTGTCTGTTAAGATAAACCGAGAATTAATCAAAGTTTCCTACCTAAAAGGAGGTATAATCAGTTTAGAATCCTTTTAGTATGGAAGTTTGTTTATATAATCTCTTAGGAACACAAAGTCTCAGTAATTTTGTTAATGAATAAATCGTTTGCTGCTTAAAATAAGTGAAGATGTAGGTATGGGGTTTCCTAAACGTTGACAAAGCATTTTAAGCAGTCATTTACAAGAGTTATATCTATTAGTTAAAGAATTACTGAGAACAGTTGGCCGAGGAAGAAAATCTAGGTTAGATATTCAAATTCTTGAATGTTAAATGTTTCCTGCTGCACCGATAGATTACGCCACCTCTTTCGAGTCGAGATCACGGAACTGCTCATAAAGGGTACTATTTATCGCAGAAGAAATTTCTGTGTGCAAAACACGACAAATACAAACACGCAAGCGAGTCACGATGACTCAGTTTGTATCGGAGAATTGCAGCGCGAAACCCGAGCTACGAGTTACGTGAGCGACCGGTGAAGGTAAATATTGGCAACCCTCAGTTTTGTTATATTGTGCTGCCAGCACAATATAACAAAAGTGCTAAAAGCACTTCGAAACCTATGTTCCGTTTTTAAAGTCAGTGAACGTAGTACTGTCAATACTGTTAAAGACGGAATGGCATCAACAGCAAAATGAGTAAAAATCTTTCTTTTTCTATTTCAGTTAGAAACTTATGGAGAGATTCTGTGCAAATCTGTAGCGCCTATAAGATTATCTGTAAGATTGTAAGCATCCATAATATCTGCTTACAGTCTTATAGATAATACATAAGTTTTGTTGGACCTTTTTTTCTTCTAACAACTGAAATTGCAATTGATTGAACTTCAGGGTTTCATTGTAGTTTTTCACACTTTTCGAAAAAATAAAGACAATTTTCAAATAAAAGTTTTATTACTTTAAACTTGCAACCTTATCTAACCGCGTTCAAGACGACAATGCTCTTAATTCTTACACTATTCCTACTTACAGATTATCCCGTGCAAAATAGTTCCATTTTTTCCCATGATTTAAGGATTTACAGTCGCAATACGCCGCTACGGAGTCTATTCGCGGTACGGCATATCTTATAATAGGTTCGTACGAATCTATAGTTCGAGAACTGTTCTCGCATTTAAAATTCTGGATCTAGTGCGAATGACAATTCAAGTTCAAGTTCCAAAATAGTTCTGGAATTAGCGGTTCTCAGTTAAGTGTTGAATTGAGATGTTTCGTCTGTACTATTTTTTTCCTTGTTGTTGTGTCATACATTTTATATTTATTTGTTTATCATAATGGAAATTAGAGGAAATGAAAATGTAGAAGGTAAGTTTTAATGATATAATAATTAGTAGGTGAAATAAATTAAATTCTGTTGCAGAAATAATGTTGGTGGTCAATAAGAAAAAGGAAAATGTGAAATGGGACATCAATAGTACAAAAGCGCTAATAGAATTGTATAAACAAAATAGGGATAAAGTTGGAAACAAAGAAATTCGGAGTATGAGGAGATTGTGGGCTGAAATTGCATTAGATGAGGAAAAATACGGTGGCCAATTATTCACACTACAGAATTGTGAAAATAAGTGGAAAGTCTTAGAACGTAGCTATAAAAAAATTGTGGGTGGTAAAAATAAAACTGGAAGGGGTAGAAAGACGATCAAATTCTACAAAGAACAGTTAGAAATATATGAAGCTAAGAGAAATGTGTATCCACAGCTGCTGTTGACTCCTGAAGGAATACAGCCAAAAGTTATGTTAATTCTCAGGGGCAGTATTATATTCTTTTACATGATATCTTTGTGATATAACAAATAAATATACAGAAAGTGTAATCAAAGTTTTTATTTTGGATTCATGCATCAATAACCATATATAAGTACATGAAATAAAAATAGAATAGATGATAGATATACATATATTCACATAGAGTTACTTTATTTGCTGACTTATATCGAAACGGTCCTTAACATCACGGAACGATGCACTCTGATGGCTAAAAAAATCACAAAGTGTCCATCTTCGTACTGTGTCCATAAGTTATTAAATGTGATGCGAGCTAATCAAGAATGTTCTTTAAACCGCGTATCTGTATATGAGGACAGCTTCAACATGGTTTGCATTTTTGTTAAGCAGTGAAGACTGAAAAGTAAACAATTCTTAACGTAAAACAATGATTTAAAGTATTTGACACTCTAATAAATGCCTTGAATTACAATGCGCAGGTCTGGAATTACTTCAGAATTTCAAATACTTGCTCCCTAGCAAGAACTGATTTAACGGTTCTAGAATCGTTCTGATTTTGGAAGTTTACCAGTACGAAAAGTTGAATTTTAAAATTCTAATAATTCCAAATTCGAGAACTACAAGGTCCGAACGGTAAAAATATCATTGCGCACGCACATCAATCAGAGAACGGTTCTGAACTGTAGGTTCAAACGAACCTAGTGTTACATGAGGCGGAATAATACGAACTGTCAACATACAGGGTCATGCTGTTAAAATGTAACATTAACACAATATAACGCATATTTACACATAATTTTGTGAAAACACTGTCGCTCTGATTTGTGTCTACATCAACCAACGTTACATTTTATCAACGACCTTCCCACTGTCCTTACAACTCCTAATGTTGCTCTGTACGCCGGCGACATTAATGATAATTGTTAGTTCTCCCAACATATCCGTCTTATTTCAAGCAGCTAACTTTTGTACACCTAATTGTGTGATTGACTGTCTTGTAATGATCTGGTGGTCAACACCTGTAAAACAAATTGTATCTTATTTAAGAATAACAATAAATATAATATTTTCTATTAAATGGTAATTCTATTGAACTAACTAAATCATTATAGATGAAGGTCTAAAGTGGCGGCTCCATATTGACAATCTTTGTTGTGAATTGGTGAGACGAGTGGTAGCCAGGAATGCCTGAGGGCATGTGCAAGCGCATAGCAGCCAGATTACAGGAGGCAATGCGGCTACGCAATGGCGGCAATGGAAGCCCTCTTGTGTGTCTCCCTGGATCTGTTTGTGTGAGGAGACGCGTCTAAGAGCGCTATAAGGTTGCGGTCCCGCGGTCTTCTGATCGGGGAGTGGGGAGGCCGCGGTCACGTGATCATCATTCACGAGTGCGTCGCTAAAGCGCCTCTTCTTGGTGCCGCGAAGGACTGTGTGCCTCCCGTATTCGCTTTCGGTAGACATTACCGCGTTCATGTCGCCCCCGCGTCGAATCATTGCCTTCGATTGTCATCCATACAGACGGATCAAAGACAAAAACAGGGACAGGTGCGGGAGTTTTCTCTCCAGACCTTAAGCTCAACTTAGAGTGCACTAGGTGGGTCGCTACGGTTCCAAGCTGAGTCTTGGCGATGCTGCCATGTGCCGAAGAAATTTTAAGCAACGGGCATTAAGGGACGACCGTATTGTCTTTCCTTTAGTGTAGCAAGCTGCCCTTAAAGCTCGCAGTTTATAGACCGCTTCGGGCTAGTACTTCAGTGTCAATATGCCTTGGAAGCGATCGCTATTGATAATGGCTTGAACTCAGATGGGTTAAGGTTATAAAGGTATCTGGGAACGAGGCTGCGATAGGTTGGCGAGACGGGTTCGTGTTCTCCTTACATGGGACCGGAGTTTGTCCATCCCATTTCTTCGCCTGCACTCGACACCCTAATAAATCAATGGACACGCAAAGCCATCCCCAAGCTGTTCGTCCAAGGACAGCAATACTGTCTGTAGCTTTCTTGCAAGTACACTACGTCAAGTGCAGGGCTATTGACTGGTTACTCGAAAACTTAATAAAACAAATGCACCGGATAGGACTGACTAGCAGCCCACTTTGCCGTGCTGTTACTAGACAGACGAAGACCCGAAGCACATCTTAATGTGACCTGTCGGCGCTTGGCTCATCTTAGAGGTCCACCTGAAGCGTTCTGGCCCAGTATGGCTAGCTTTGGCGGCAACCCATATGCCACACTGCTCGATTCATTTCGCTTGGGTTGCTCGATAGGCTGCAGGTGAGTGGACTCCGCCTAGGGAAGGTAGCACAATTAGGTCCGGTTAGAGTGGCCTAAGTGCAACGTGCTAGCCACCTTTGCCAACAACAATCCAGAATCCAGGTGGCCTAAGATATGCTATGTTATACAATTTGGAAGTTCTGCAGTACCTTTGTTCCTTAAAACTTATTATTGCTCACATTTTATATTCAAAAATGATATCGGAGTAATTCATGGGGATCTAGTTATAGGCCGTTAAGCGAAATTAGCACATTACCATATCAGGCTTCCTGCAGAGATATTTTATAAGATAAGAAAATTAACGTTTTATGAAGTTTAAATTTGGAAGTTTGTTTTTAAATAAAATTGGAGTTTACTAACTGAACACTCGAATGTCACAATAAGCGTCAAATTAATCATTTATAACCTCCCATGCACAAATCATCTTATTTCAGAAGAATTAAACCTATACGGCTGTAAGCTGGTCAATAAGCTGCCCAATGAAATCAAAAACATCCAATAATTTTACACAATTCAACTTTCAGTTATCCTGTTTTCAATCAGATAGCATTTTTTAAGTAGTTTTATAGTTTCATGCCATCCCTTAATTTTCTCTTTATACTCTTTTTATTACGTTATTTTGATGTTTCATAGTTTGAAATAAAAAAGCTATATTATTATTATAGACATTTTCAAATAAAATACGTTTTTTCTATTTTGGAAACCACACAGCCTAATTAAAAACTGTATCAAACAGGTGATCTCGCTACATTTGCGCTACCTATCTGGAAGGAAGCACAATCCCAGCAGAAATGCTAAAGTAAACTTGTCAGACTGATAATAATTTGTGACATCATTAATCATTTTGCAGCTTGATTGAACTCGACAGATAAATTTACAAAAAAGCCAAGAAGATGCGGTGTTTCAGAGACTCTATTGCAGACGGCTCCACAATAGAGAAAAAGCTGACAGCACTGGCAGCAAAACCGAATGCAACATTAGTGAAAATAATAGTCGTATTTAAGTCAAATACGTTTAATAATGTTTATAGTAGTACTTATTGGTTAGTTATTTTTAATTGGAGTTTTAGTAATGTTAATTTTTTTTTTTAGACTTTAAGTGTAAAGTAACACTTTTTATTAAAGAAATTAATTAAATAAAAATTTCCGGCGTGTTATTTGACTCTGGAAACTTTAAATTACTTACCAGATAGTTTTTAAAATGCGTACTAGATATTTTTCATTTAAAGTCATGAATCAATCTTTACTACTCACAAAACTTACCATCTCGACAGATGTTTTTTAACTGAGAGGCTGGAAAACCCAGGGTATAAGAAGATTCAAAAAGAAAAACGAAGGAATTAATTTTAGGATGTGGCGTTATAAACAAGTACCTATATTGTGAAAATAACTGTCAACAATACCTACCATACACCAACAAAAAACTTGAAGGATTCAGAGTATAGATTGCAAGAGATTGCATCTGAGACCTGAATCAATCATGATCATCAATCAATCAATCATTGAGTAGCGATTTTTAATGTAATGCCCAAAACAAGGCGATGACCAATAAGAATCGGGAACCGCTTTTTGTTCATTTGAATAAAATGTTTCAAATTATTATGGATTTACTGGTTTCTTGTTTATGAGATTAGTATTTTTAAAGAAAAAAAATTATAATCATGATGTCTTCAATAGATGGTAATTTTTGATCAGCAACTATTTAGGGTCTAATTGAAGTTGTTAGTGTTGAATCACCTATTGGAATAAATCCTGTAGATACAATAAGCATAATCGTGTAAAACTTTCATCAGCGTTCTTATGGACTATTTAATAAACAATGTCATTAAATAATTGTGAATGAAATTATAATATGCACTCATTTGCAAGTTAACTAGAGTCAAATATCACAGCTTGTCTATATTATAAGAAAATTTTTATAAAATAAATTCTGTATGTCATTATTATGGATTTCTTTGAAATCGAGATGATACGTAAAGGGAAAACAAGTAATAGAGCATGACGGATTTTAAACAAAGTCTAAAATTAATAAATAATGAACTAGTAAATAACTAGACTAGAACGATACTATAGATTCTGGAGCTAAGCATGCACCTTTCTCACAGCAAATATTGTTACAAAGGTTGCTACAAACAAAAGTTAAAATTTTGCCTTCAATAATTATGAGTCATGGCAGTCTAAAAAGTGTACCATAGAGATACAGTTCGGGAGGAATATGCTAATAAGAGAACAACTTGCTCACGTTTCGTAAATAAGTGATCTATTTTCAAACAGACAAAAAAAAAATAATTTGAAAAGTAGTATAGACCGGACTTCGTAGGATATAATTTATTTTTATTGTGTTTTGTTGGGTATTAGCTTTATCTCTATATTAACAAGAGATTAATAATTCATAAACGTTTGGTTGTTTGCTTCCATATTTTACGAACTGGTTATTTATTATTTATTTGTATGTCGTAAACGCATGTTCAATATTTATTGAAATATTCAACAAAGTTTTAGTATAGAACACCTATTTGCTTAGTATTTAGCCATTAGCTACGCAATCAATGTTCTCCTGATAACAATAACATTTTTCATTGAAAAGTTTTGACATTAGTTTTTTTTTTAAATGTCGATACTAGATTTTTTTTTTAATTGTTTGATACTTCAGTCTATAGAAAGGAAGTTAAGATTTTCAACATTTTTTTTCTAAAAAAATTAATAGAAAAAAATATATATATGAACTAAAGACATTTTAATACAAATATTGAAAGTGTTGTCCTTGAATCTTGGCAGATCCATAACCCAGATGGAATTCAATCGAGCGGTTATATTTTTTTGGAGATTTCACGTACTGATAATTCGTATTTGTAGTTGCAATTCAGTCCACGTGCGAGGTTGGGGATGTATGTTCACTTTCGAACAAGAAATAATCAAGTAGAGGTCAGCCGGGAGATCTCGTTAGTCATTCGATTGATTCCCTCCTTCTAATGCAACGATTTTCTTCACCTATAAGTCTCACATTAAGTAAAAATATATATCAGCATAAATTTTTCAAATGTAAATAAAATAATATTATAGGATCGGCATTATGAACTTGCATTACGCAAGCGTTATCGAACAAGCAACATCAAAATGTTTGTTTAGCAACTAATGGGTATAAAATCATTTATCAACGCGTTTCTTCCGATGGAGAAGCTTTTTTAGGGCAGCGTGCAATATCAGATATATATATATAATATTAACTTACAACCCGCAAAAAAAAAATAAGAAAAAAACAAACATAAGTCTAAAAAACTACACTGCTATTGTGTTTGATAATGAAGTGGATTAATAAAAAACATTTACACTGTATTTACATTATTTTTGTCGATTTTACTTCTAGTTAGCAAAAATATTTGGAAAGCAATTTCGAATTGAAACTGAATATATTCAATTAGGAATCCCTCATTTATTTCGTTTGTCTATACGCTTTTTTTCGGAATTTTACTATGTTCATATATACAATGGCCGGCAGAAAGTGTGCAGCATATGGGAAAAAAGTCCTATGTTATATACAAAGACCATTTTTTTGTTTTAACCTGTCTTGTCACCTATGTACATTTGTTATATATTATTGTATATTATTGTATATTCGACTTTAGCATGTATACGGCCGCAAACAGTGTTGAGAGATCTCAGATGATCAAGGTCCCTCTTTTATTTTTCACATGCTCCTAGGTACAGCGCTAACAGAAGAATGCTGTAGTGTATGTTATGTACCCTTTTGTAGCCGAAAAAATTCCAGTTAGTATACATATGTTATTTCGACTTAGGTGGACGCATTTTATATTTTTTTTTCCAGTTATAGGTCCCCAAAAAGAATTTAGTTTGCCTCATTTCATAAAAGAATAACCTCAATATGTCGATTCTCTCTTTATTCCCTTTTATTACCTTCCATTCTGTAATCAAATATTTAGTTACTAAGTCAGACATGTTATCTTATTAAGTAACTGCTACAATATATTAGTTAATCATTCCGTGTTTATTTATTTCGATAAAAAGGCGAATTGAAATACAGGTCCAATTCACACCCTTTTTATTAATAATGAATAATGGCGACATGTTTTCAAGTGGTTAAACCACCCATTTTCAGGCCAAAGCGGAAGTCAAATAGTGGAAAATACAAATATTGACATAATGCGTAAAAAACTAAATTTAAATGAAACAAAAGTTAAATTTTAAGATTAAAAATAAAATGAACGAATTTTGGTTCCAAACAAATTTTAAATAAATTAATTAATTCATAAAGTTTTGACCGATTAGATAATTGATAGGTAAAGTTTATTCTAAGAAGTGAATAACTTCTTGAGGGAGAATATGGGTGAATAAGTTAGAAACTAAAGATGAGTTCTTCAACAAAAGAATTTTCACTATAATAATTCAAGGGTGTTAAATATCTCGAAAGAAATAGCAGGGGAATTAGTGAAGGCACATCGCATCTATGGTATCTCCTCCAAGTCACAATTTCATCTTTTACTTATATTTGAAACATTTAACCAATTTTAATATACTGTGACTAATCTTTTGTTTTATTTACGGTATATTAGTTCTTTATATAATGGGTAACTGCTTGTCGCTACCGAAGCTTATATTTCCTCTGCTTCTAGGATATTTAGTCGCAAAGTGTACGATGAAAAAATGGTCACTTACTCAGCAAACCTCATACAATTTTTCTCGTCAGAAAACGATAAGTTAGGTCAGACTATCTGTATTTTATTAACCAGAGGGTATTAGTGATGAATATAAACTGCTATATGTAATCATGATCCGTCGATTGGAATTAAAACTAAGTGGGTTAGATTGGAAGCATTACGTAGATTTTCGGATTTTGGTTATTAGTAGTTATTATGTACCGCATCGTAAGAATGATTAAAGAGTTTGAACGAGGGAAGAGGAGCGAGTAATCCAATGGATTCGATAAGTATTTTTCTGCCGTGGTGTATACAAACTTTTTAGAATACCACTACTATTTACCACCATAAATTTACTTGCTTTGTAAAGCCAGAACATTCATATTTGCATGCTAAATTATTATGTTAGGGAAATTAAATAGAAAGGGGGTATTTAAAGTAAACGAACACAGGGAAAGAAGGATTTAGAAGGATTTTGAAAGTTAGAGGGAAAAGTTTTGTTTAGAGGAATATTGTAAAATTTATTATTGCTAAATAAATTTAAAATTATTATTTGTATTTTGTGTTCCATTTGTTTAGTAAAATGAATCTGTCATTGTATCGGTAACATTTATTTTATTTAGTACGTAATTATTAAAAAAAAGTTAATAAGCCTATCCATAAGCCATT
The DNA here is from genome assembly GCA_004143645.1 of Protaetia brevitarsis. NCBI lineage: Eukaryota > Metazoa > Arthropoda > Insecta > Coleoptera > Scarabaeidae > Protaetia > Protaetia brevitarsis. The sequence goes on from RXPK01000105.1 coordinate 957,152, forward strand.
AAAAATGCCCTAAAGCATAGGCTGAAATAAGCAAATGATACTACTGTCAACATATATAAATACAAAATTAGCTCAATCGATGCCACCCCATTCGAGATATTAGCATAGGGTGGAAACTATTTTTTTCTAGAATTATTAAGCTATCAAGTTCAAAAAAAATATGCAGTAACCTGATTATGGGCATTCTATAAAAAATCAGAACTAATTCCCTCCACTAGTTCAAAGTATTATTATTTTATTTTAGGGGGTTTTTGGAGTTGGTTAAGTGCAAATTGGCTTTGTTGTATATTAGACGTATGCATTTAGGTTATTATATATGATTTTTCAGTTTTTCTGTGTGGTAGAACATGTAAATAAAAAATCAAAATCTCTTTGAATGATCTTAGTAAGAACAATTTGTTATTGCATTTTAGGGTTAAAACAATTGTTCATGCATCAATTTCAGATTATCTGTATGTATGTTTCAGCCCTAGTAGTTATAAAAGTATCGAAATATAAAAAAGAAAATTATAACAACAAAATAATACTTTATTTCCGTACACGCAGTTGAAAGTTATTGTTATTTTCCGCTTTTTGGAAAGGGCGGTATTTTTGAGTTGAGTTTTAATGTGTCAACCGATTTTTTGTTATAGTATATGTAATGTATTTGGTTCATTATATATTTTTTAAGTTCTTCTTTCTGGGCGGTAGAACATGCAAATAAAAACGGAAAATCATAGAGCGGTTTCAGGATTATTTAATATGTTGTACATTTCAGCCCTAGTAGTTATGAAAGCACTGAGCTATAAAATAATTCTGTAAGAATAAAGTAATAAGGAGCGATATATTATATATAATATTATTGTCTGTTACATTTATTATTAACGTATATGTATTCATAGTAAATATAAAATAATATTAGCTCACGTAACGGAAGGTAAAGTTCACTTTGGGGGGGTGGATTTTTTGAATTTAAAGGTTCCAACTTGGACTTTTTGCTCTAGATAGTAGATGCCTGCATTTGGATTTACTATATACTTTTTCCTATAAAATTCTTTACAAGTATGTCAATATGAACTGAGAAGTATGCCTTGATTTACAACTTCACTGATTCTTCTGGGAAGAATAATAGCACAATAAGTATTTCTATCATCTTCAATCGTTTATTTATTTGTTTAAGTTTTTTCTCCAATATTTTTATTAGCAAACCACGCGATTAATACACTTATGTGAGAACATATTTTAACTTACTTATAAAGCACTGCTGTTTATTATACATAAAGAAATTACATTAAACAACAGTCTCCAAACTCTCACAATCAAATAATTTCATATTAAAACAAATTATCACGTCTCAGAACATTGATTAAAGAAATAAGTATAATAAATGAATATATCTATTGGCAGTAGAACAAAAGTAAAATACGAATAGCGGTTCTGTTCAACATTAAGAAAATCATTAACAACTATAAATACATAGCTTGTTGCAATAACAATGTGGATAGAATTATGTGTTATTAGAACAAATAAATATCTAACAGAGATTTGATTGATTTATGTTAATATGTTATATCATATAAAAACATATATTTGTAGACAAACGCATAGATTTATAGTAACAAAAAATCAAGTCGAATTGTTAAATCCAACTTGAAAAAACATCTCCCAAAAGGAGAAAATAACTTCGAACAGCGTGTGCGGAATTAAATATTATTATGTTACAATATTCTTTTTATATGTCGATGCTTTATACATACTAGAGCTGAAAGTATATACATATAATAATCCTGAATCGATCGATGAATAATTTGAATTTTTCCTAAAATAATCAATAACCCAATGCTGCTGCTAAGATCAAAGAGGTTTATTTTTATTTGTATTACTTCATTGAAAGAACTTGACGAAATATATAATAAACCCAAATATAATTATACACCTCATGTAACATATAATAAAAAGTCAAATTGGCACCTTAAACGCAACTCAAAAAATCACCCCTCAAAAAGGGAAAATAATAAAAACTTGAAACTGCGTGTACGGAATTAAATATTATTTATTGTTACATATTGTTTTGTATATTTCGGTGCTTTTATAACATAGGGCTGAACATTTATACAATAATCCTGAAATTAACCGATAAATAATTATTTTAACCATAAATAACCAATAACAAATTGCTTCTTACTAAATATCATTCGAAGAGATTTGATTTTTTATTTACATGTTCTAAACAACACAGAAAAAACTAAAAAAAATACATATAGAAACTAAATGCATACGATCTAATATAACAAACGCCAAAGTTGGCACCTTGAACCAAACTCAAAAACCACCCCTAAAAAGGGAAATAATAATAACTTTTGAACTGAGTGAGGGAATTAGTTCTTGATTTTTTATAGAATGCCCATAATCAGTGTTTACTTACATATTTTTTTTTGAACGTGATAAGCTTAAGTAATTCCTGAAGAAAAAAAATATTGAATTTTTCCAACCCTTATGAATATCTCGAATGGGGTGGCACATCGATTGAGCTAATTTTAGGATTTATAGTATGTATAACAGTAATCATTTGATTTAATTTCAGACCGATAGCTTTAGGGGCACTTTTCAATGGTATCGGAGCAGAGCCCTTTGTATTCGCCGCCAAAAAAGGGAATGGGCAGTGTAAAACGGAATTTTTCGTGTCCGGCCCGGGATGTGCCGATCCAAGTATATTTACGAACACTGACCAGGGGGCGGTTTAAAACGTTAGAACAGACGAGACGGTCACGTACGGTTTGCTTCTTGAAATACGAATATGTCTGTTGTCTACTGTTATAATTATTTGACAAAACGTATTTTTTGTGGAAATATATACTTTTAACTGTTAACAAAGTAGCCCGGTAGGATAACAGTAATATCAGTGAATTAACGAGTGATGAAACTATCGAGAAGTAAACCAACAAGCAATAGCGATATGCAACGATAAACGAACGCATGCGCGACGAAGGTGCGGACGACACGTGAGTCAACGCAGAACTGGCAGACAAAAAAACAACGAAGTGAACGAACGAGTGAACTATCACGATATAATAAACGGTGGTGCCCAGAGAAACAGAAAAACGCGAGAATACGTGTTTGAGTTTAGGAAAAATTGGTTGTTTTCGGTGTACGGATTGAAGAGTTATATTACGGATAACGGAAAAAGTGAAATTGACGGAAAACAATCACAACAGTTTAACCAACGAACATATTCCATAAGGTGATGTGCGAAATAGCTTGAATATCTAAAAAAAATATGTCATAAATGTTGAAATACGGCAATGAAAGTATGTTCCAACAAAATGAGAAATGTAGAATCAAGTATTTGTGTGGTTGTTATGATATAAAAAAAATGGTTTGTTGTTGTGGTGGAAATAAATATATACATGAAGTTGCAGTAACTTGTTTTGATCTGTTTCTTCTAAAAAGAATAAAAAAGTAGTACTTTAATCTACCACGAAATCCAACAATAAACAGTAGTAATTCTATTAATCGCAGTCAATGATGATATACAACGTGGTAGTAAATTCAACAAATACGAAATACTCAGGAGGAGGTGTGAACACCGAAAGTTAACGGTACAAATTGAATAGAACGGCACTATTAAGGCAAAGAACGGGAATAAGTAACGCAGACAAAGGGAATTGACTACAATACGAAAAGAAATTATTGAACGAAAGTACGTCTAAAACCCATAGGGTTCATTACATCATGATAGCATGCAGGTGTTACGGAATTCATCCACGGTAAGCAAATTCGATAAGCGCTCACAAATGAGTAGCAACAGCTGAAAATTTAGCCAATATTTTTAAGTGGGATGATAGAACGTTACTGGCTGAATGCCATGACTAATTAAAAATGGCGCTGCTAAAATGTGGTTTAGCAGGAATGCAGTATAAATTTCTGATGGGAAGTCCATCAAACAAAACAACTGCTCCTGATTTCCTGTTGCCACCACGACGCGCGATATAATTTTGAATTAAGTAGACGTACAAAACAGGTCGATGTATCATATGAATACTGCATCTACCATACGAAGCGGCATTGCGGCTAAAGAAAGTGACGATGATTCAAATTAAGTACATTATGGGGGGAATAACTGATAGAGATTTAGCGAAGCTTTTAGCCATCAGTAGTCCATATGACACGCGTGATTTGTTCTGGAAAATTAAAAATTATAAAGATACAGTACGTACTATTCAAGGAAGACAATCGACGACACTGTCGAATCCGTCTACGAGTATAACATCAGAAAAAGAAACAAACAAAAAATGTTTTAATTGTAACGAATTAGGACACATTTAAAAAAAAATCCTCAAGCCCCAAAGGAAGACACGTTGCTTTAAATGCAAGGAAGTTGGTCAAATCCCAAAGGACTCTCCATTTGACACCAAGAACCGTAAATATAATTGCCCGAGCACAACCACCAAACGACCCATATCCTAAATTAATCAGCATAGATGGTAGAAGTATGATTTTTATTGATCTGGGCAGCGAAGTAGTTACTTTAAGGAGAACTAATGCTCATGAACTCGGATGTAAACTATGAACCGTGTAAAATTTTGCTGAGAGGGTTTAGTGGATGGAACAAACGAAACAATGGGAAATTTGAGGTGTTTTAAAGATAAATGAAGCCAGGCATTGACGCAAAATTTACATTGTGCTCTATAAATAATAAGACAAGTGGTTGTTGGTTGGAAGAAGTGCCTTAACAAAGCTGGTATCAAATCACGAAAGAAGATAATGGTTGCGGATCAAGCGAATCAGGTACTGACAGAATAGGAAGGAAGAAAAGAAGAGGCAAGAAAGGAAGTCCTTGCGCCTCTTCTTTTTCCTCCTTTGCTTCTATTCATCCCAACTTCCTGTTGAATGAATAGTATGAGATGACAGATGTTACAAATGCAAAATGGAAGTGACGAGAGGAATGAAGATTCAAAGAAGATGAACAATGAAGTCTTAGATGTTAAAGAAGAAGGCAACAGACCAGAAATGATAGATGAAGACTACGTAATAAACCAGGATCTAAATGAAAGAAAACAAGAAGAAACTATCCAATCTTATCAACGATAATGTTCAATGTTTTGCCAAGAGCTTCACAGAAATTGGATTGATAAAGTGGAGATAAAAATTGAACTAACATCGATCGAACCCGTGAGTTGTAGGCCTTACCGCCTACCCTACTCCCAACGCGACATCCTGAAAAATACGGTTAACGAACTGATAGAAGCAGAAACAGTGCTCGCATCAAAATATTTGTACGCTAGTCCGGTCGTTCTTGTCGGTAAAGGTACGGGAGGAGAACGCATGTGCGTGGACTACAGAAAACCTAATTCAGCAACGAGGAAGAAATACGTACTATGTGTATTAACGAACAATTAGATCGTTTGTCAAAAATGAAGTATTTTACAATACTAGATTTCGCGAGTGGTATTATATAGCAAGTTGCGAAGAAAGCTGTCATCTTACCGCATTCGTAACAGATGAAGGGGTTTTTGAGTTTGCACCCATGCCGTTTGGACTTGACTAAATGCTCCAAGTGTATTTAACCGGTTGATGGGAACTATATTCGCAGACTTAGGCCCAGATATGATCATAATTTAAATGGACGATATCTTAATATCGAGCGAAACAGTGCAAGGACTCGAGAAGCTGAATTGTGTGTTTCAAGTGCTTAAAACAGAAGGCGAAAATGCAGATTTCTCTTTGAAAGTATGCAGTATTTGGGTATGAAAATAATAGTATATGCTGATGATATCAGCTGTTGTATCGTTAATCCCAACGGCTGATGGTCTTGCCTATCCAGTGCGACCAAAAACTATTTCAGACATGCGCTCCTGGTGTGAAGGTAACCGACTTTTACTAAACTCTGGAAAAACAAAATTAATACAATTAATATCGCGCTGGTGTTGATGCTGTTAGCAGTCTTTACGTTCGATGTAATGGCAGGTCGATCGCTGAGAGCAGGTCAGCGTTGTTTTTAGGATTAGAGATTGACTGTCCTCTAAAATTTAGAGCCATTGTTACACCAATAGAAAAAGAAACTTTGTGCGGCTACTATGCCTCAGAAACTTGAAGACTGCAGTCAGTGTGGGCGCCTTGCGTATGTTTTACTTTCATATGCTGAATCGCGATTACGATATGCAATTGTTTTCTGGGGATCGGCGCCTTGGGCAAAACAGATGCTTATCCATCAAAAAGCGGCCTAATAAGATGCATGACGGGAGCATCGACTAGAGAATCATGTCGACCATTATTTAAACAATTTAAAAAATCATGCCTTGGGTCCACTGACTTATATAAGCTTTTACTCTTTTATAAACGTCACGAAAGTCAATTTGTTAAAAATAAGATATTTATAATCTTATGACAACACGTTCAAGAAATCAACTAAGTGTACCAGCTCATAAAACATCACTATGTGAACGTAGCCCATACTATAGGTGTGTAACTTGTTTTAATGCACTACCTGATAATATAAGATTAGCCGGTTCTCTAAATGCATTTAAAAAAATGTTAAAACATTTATCTATGATGAATTGGTTTTATACAATTGAGGAATTTATAAACCCGCTCAATTAAACTATAGTGCCGCAGTTTGATGTCGATTTCATAGAGGTTACTTGCATATCCATTATTGCCTCCTTCTCCTAAAAATGTAAGGTAGCGCATGGTGATTTGTTTATTTACTGACATGTCTATGTTATTTACAACATTATGACAAATAAAATTATGATTATTATTATTATTATTATTATTCAAGAAACCTGAAAACGTTCATGAAATATGTTAATTTGTAGGGTTGACGGGATTCTTTAGAAAATATGTCCAAAATTGTTCGCTGATAGTCAAACCTCTTAACTAGCTAACCAGGAAAAATAAAAAATAGAAATGGTCAACCGATCAAGAGAACGCTTTCCAAAGTATACAGGAAATCTTAGTGAAGAGGCCAGTATTTGCTCTTTACGACGCAACAGCTGAGGTTCATACGCGAGCAAAAAGGTCTTTCTGGGATCCTTTTACAGAAGTTACCTGATGAGCCTTTTAAAGCAATTGCCTATTTCAGTAGGCAAACGTCGAACATAGAGCAACGTTATCACAACTATGAATTGGAGGCTCTTGCACTGCTCGAGTCTATAGTATAGAGCGGTTCAGTATATATCTACTGGAACGTAAGTTCAAGGCTGTAACGGATTGCAACTCTTTGAAAAGTATGATGACAAAGCGCAATCTAACTCCCAGAGTTAGCTCGAGGGGTTCTTCGTTTACAAGAATTCGATGTCGACATCGTTTATAAACCGAGAAACCAAATGGCTCACGCAGATCGCTATACCGGAATCGGTATGAAGCAACGACAACACGTGGAATATGGCATCCTTAAGACGCTCTCAATGTCATAATTGAAGAATCAGACTGGCTGTAACATGCAACTCAAAATTCAAATTGAAGGAAATCCATTAAATCCTGCGACGGCATCAGAGAATAATATGGAAAAACAGCGCCATCATGACTATAACATTGAACAAACAACAGACTCTATCGAAAAGTTGATGGCGAGTTGAGGTGAGGGTTCCTAAAGGTGTACGTTGGAAAGTATCAAGGTCGTGGACATGCGTCATTTTGGATATGACAAGACCATCAACAAATCAAGGCAACATTATTGTTCTCGAAATGGCAAGAAGGTGAGAAACTATTTAAACTCATGCGTAGAATGCGCAACCACAAGTCGAAAGCTGATAGGTTGGAGGAAGAATTGCGCAACATTGAAAGAATACCGATCCCCTTCCACACTGCAAATATATAGACCACCTTGGGCCCTTCCCAAAGAGCTTGAAAGGAAATACGCACGTCTAGCGTATATCATAATTTTACGAAGACATCTATTTGGAGGCGGTTAAAGATATGAAGACGAAACATGTTACCAAAATGTTAACCGAAGTTTTGCAGTATTTAGTCCGCCTAGTAGGTTAATATCTGATCGAGGAACGACTTTTACCTCAAAAAATTTAAACAATTCAAAATCGACAACGATGTTTCTTATGTAAAGAATACCACCGCAACACCGCGTGCAAACAGGAACGATACAATAGGACCTTAATGACTACACCAACGACATCACATACTCAAGGAGACAGACGCGATTGGGATACCAAATTGATACAAATGCAATACGCTATCAACAGTATGACAAATACAACTACTGGGTAGTCACCACATAGCCTACTATTTGGGTTCCAACCATTTCGGTATCATGAGTTATAAAGAGGGAAAAATACTAAATAATATATGAAAATGTAAATATAAATGAAATTATAGGCTATAAATCAAAAAACTTTTCTTTCGATGCAGCCTGTTATAATAGATATAATGAGACTTCTTGAGCCTTCGTTTAATTCTAGCTTGTTAGAGCGGCCAAAGGAATCTGAGTAGGAAAAAAGAAACAGATAATTGGATTTCGAAGAAAGTTGAATAAGCATTCTTTCCATTATTTTGTTTATAAAGTAATGCCGTCAGCACAAAATGGGGTCAATACGAACAAAGGCACTTGAACATTTTCAAACTGAAGGGACTGATTCCTTTTCCTTGTTCATGTATTCCCTTTTGAGTATTAGTAATAAGATTGTGCTACTCGGTTTGTATTTAACTAGAAATGGTTTGAGAGCTCGCAAAGATGTGCATAATATTATTTATTACAGAAACAACAAACACACCCACTTGATAATGTATTTTACGTAGAATTAATGAATAAAAAATGCAAATTAAAGCAAAAGGTCAAACAGTATCTGAAGATAATTTTTGTAGCCACGTAATGCTACGCAATAGTATAGTAAGGAAAAAAAAAAATTTACAAATCTAAATAGGTCATTTTACATATTAGATCATGTATTTCAACTACTCACTGACCAAAATTTATCATCTATTGTTGACATGATTATACAATATTCTTCTAGCAAATCTAGATTTTAGGAATGATGTCTTTCTAAAAACTATACGCACTATTAAACGTAATTCCGAATCGGTGATTTTGCAATCGGCGAATATCAAACCACTAATTAGTTTCTTATTGCCCAAAATAGAATATCTATTTTTTATTGGGAGGAACAGTTGTGGCTGTCAAGGAAACAAAATAATTTAACGGGTAATTAAAATGGAATATTATTAGTATATAAAATCATTCATATATTATGTAGGATATTTAAGGCAATCTTGATCGTTAAAAAATACCTTCGGGTATATGAAAATGATGAACAGTATTTGTTTAAATTGAAAAGGCCATAAAAGAATTAAATGCAATTAATTAGCGTCTGCGATGATATATTAATTAAAGCTGCATGTGAATACATCTTACCGACTATATATTGAAATTATAATTCTCTATCGTTGTACTATACTATTTGTAAATAACAATTGCCACAGTTATAAGAAAATATAACAAAATTATGACAAACGAAATCATGACTCAGCAACTCCAGTAAATAAATTAATACCAACAAAGTTTAATTCAAACGTACGCCCGAAATCGCGGCGACATCCCAAATTTTCCCTGGCGCTAATCGGAAAAAGGAAAGGATGTAGCGAAACGACCTTGAGTGTCGAGATGTAGACCGAACCTCTTTAGTGCAACTTCATATCGCGATTTTTCCAGAATCGTCTTTCGAGACGAAAAGAGTTGCCGAAATTATAGCAGATGTTCAAAACTAAACCCTTTTTCTGTTAAGTATATTTTTACCCCATTTTTGCGACGGTTTTTTCAACAATTCTACTCCCTCATTCTGTACTCCCTATTTTCCTATGTGGATGGCGCTTTTTTATATACAAGTTTCTTTAGATATTCCCCAAAAAGGCGAAATCATGGAAAACCTATTACATAAAACAAATTATTTTTTGATAGGTTTGACTTTTAATTATTACGGTACAGCGATTTTACTAGCCTACCAAATATCGGTAATATTATTTCTGCTAATCATTGTAGTTTATGATCTTGATGTATGTTTAGTAATTTGCTACTTCATTTAGCTATATTGCGTTTATATATTAAAATGACTTGAAAATTAATAGAAAATTCATTGAATTTATTTAAAAGATAATTATGTACAAAATTGCTTAAGGACTAATTTAGCATAACCAAAGATATAGGCTGCTGTTTAAAAAAAAGAAGTTACTTTGGACTAAAACAAACATTCGGGACAGTAATGGACACCTGTACAAGGTGTCTCGTATCGTTATAATATATATATATAAAATTTTGAGAGTGTAAAGTAGACTTCATTTCAAGTAACAAACGCAAAACTTGTACATCCATTTTTATTTGTTTCAAAGTTACAGATCTATGAATGTGATTATCAGATCATGAAAAAAAAATGTAATCCTAAAGTCAATACAAACTGATCTTATTTAAAAAAGTTCAATTAATAATATTTTCGAAATGTCCACCTACTTGTTGAATGCAGGGTTGTGCCCGTAAGCCAACAGAAGAAGTACTTATCTCGACTTAACTCTTCTCGTGTGTTTGAAACTTGCGCGTAGACTAAATTTTTCATGTACTTCCATAAATAAGTCAAGGGAATTAAGATCGGGTGATCTGGGTGGCCATGCAACTGGACCACCTCGACCAATCCATCTTGAATAATTGACGTTAACCCAATTTCGGGCAGCAATTCCAAAATGTGGTGGTGCCCCACCCATGTGAAACCATATGTCTCGTCGAACATTCAATGGGACATCCTCTAAAAGACCTGGCAGTTCGTCAATAAGAAATTAAAGGTAATAGTCCGCATTTAACTTCCAGAAGTAAGGACAGACCTAATCAAACAACGTTCATCGGATTAGGGCCGCCCAAACGTTAATAGAAAATTCATGTTGAAATGTAGGATGAGCGTTATAGTTTGGGATTTTCTGATGACCACCTGTGCAGGTTTTTCAGATTTGTAACACCAATTCTCGTGAAGATGACCGATGAGTCTACGATCTGTCCAGAGGACTGTTCTGCAGAAATTAAACTGAAGCCGTCTTAATATCCAGGTAGAATAAACTAGACGAGCATAGTGGTCTGCCTCAAGCAAGCGTGTTGGTCCCTGCCAATAGTGTATGGATATAACCCTCACGTTGTTAAAATTCGCCAAACTGTCATTCGTGGCACTCCTAGTTGTCTAGCGATTCGACGTACACTGAGAGTTGGATCCCTTGCAACAATAGCTGCTGTTTCCTCCTCTGACTCTGCTGGCAAAGTAACTCCTCGATCGACAAGATAATCGCGCAGTCCGCATTTCCGAAATTGTCTATGTACTTCCGGAAACGTTCTGTAATGAGGAATGCGCCTAGTGGGAAACCGATGTCGGTATTCAATAACTGCTTGACGTATACTGCCGTTACAGTAGCCATATATAAAATGCATGTCCGCATACTCTTGTGAAGAAAATCAGTGAGGTATTTTGAATAAAGAAGACGTGTCCACTCACTAATAAGCTTTATTTTATGATATTATGGTTCACGCACTTCGCGGAAATAACTATGAACTTCTTTATCATAAATCAATTTCCTAGTACTTTTTTTTGCGAGATCTCAAAGAAATTATTGTATGCACTACGACACGTGTTTATTTATTTTAGGATAACATTTTATTATTAGACGTTAACAATCACAGCCCTGTTATTGAATCGTATAACTTTCTTTAAATAAAATCAGTTTGTATTTACTTTAGGATTACATTTTTTTCGTGATCTGACAATCACATTCATAGAGCTGTAACTTTGAAACAAATAAAAATGAATATACAAGTTTGGGGTTTTTGTTACTTGACACTCCCAAAGTTTAAACATGACGATACGGGACACTTGTATATAATTATATCGAATTTAATTTCACTGTTGTATCAAGCTAAGTATGTACGTATGGTACTCAAAATATTAATATCCAAAACAAATGCTTATAGAAACTACGCCGCCTTAACTGAAAGGTTGCAGCAGGGTCTTTTTTACAAAATTATAAATAACACCGTTGTTATTACAAATAGACATGTAGCAACTTATATGGAGTGATGTTATTTCTCTTCATAGAATTTTAAAATAGAATATATAGGCTGTTCCATTTAAAATAATGAAGTAAGTATGGGTTTTCTTACTTTTTAGCATCCTGCATTGTCAAAAATATTTTTAAGTTATGCAGTGTTGAATTCTGTAAAACTTTTATATGAGACTTGTTCGTAAAACCAAAAATAGAGGTTTAATTAAAGACCCAATCTTCAATGGGACAGCCTGTATATTTATTATACGTGATATAATTGTGTATTGATTAATTCAAAATAGTATTTATGCGCCATAGTCGTTAATAAACGGTTGAGTTTAAATTGTTTCTTATTTCAACCTAAAAATGAAATAAAATGTATAAATACTTAGGTGCAGTTGCTTATTAAAACTAAAATAAAATACTCATTCTTGAAATAATTAATAGTTGGTGGCGTCCATTTTATAATATACAATAACCAACCCACTACCTCTCGCTTCTTAATTATTCAATAAGTTAAGTTTTGTGCACTGTGAGTTACGTTACGCTGTTGCTTCCAAAGTGTCTATAATCGACCCGAAAATCTTTTAAAATGTAAGCATTTTGTGTTGATCGATTTGACAAGAAATATTAAATATTGGCCTAATAGGGGGCGCTTCCAGACCGCTACTGATTGCAAAATTAAGGTACAAGGCGCATGACTGACGCTAGCTCCTTCTCAAAAAGATGTTTCCGCCTCTTTTAAAACTTAATTCTACTAATCTAGTTAATTTGAATTGAAATATATTTAGATATTGTATGTTACTATTCCTGTTTATTTTATATAATTAAAAACATTTTGCAAGATATGCCAGAAATATAAGAAAAAGAGGATAGAGTAATCACTAAAAATAACAAAATTCGGAATATTTATTTATGCAATTACTTATGGGAGGACTTTTCCACGATATACGATAAAGAAGGAACCTTTAATAGTACAGTCGTGCCGCTATCACTATTACTTTGTTCTCAACAAACTTCGTGCATGTTTCTGTAATAAGCAGTACCTACCTTCTATAGCGCCTCTACATCAATTTTACAATTATGCATAAAATGATAACTTCATACTGTATTTTCATTAGGTACAAAAGGATAGAGAAAGCGATACATATGTCAATTCCAGTACGGTGTGTGGCGTTTATGTTTCAACTGTTTTCGGAATGTGTACTGGCGTAATAAAAACTGCAAGCTTCTTTCGTGTCTTGAAATTCATTTTTGCTTCTATGTATTTCAAATTCGGTTGTTATTATTTTTAATGATTTATACGCAAAGAGGCGACTGAATGTTTTAAATTAAAAAATATGAAATTTTCAAATTAAACGAAATATGAGTTTTCGCATTTAAATCGTAAATTTAAATAATGCACGAAATCACAAAAAAAATATCATAATAATAGCGGGAAACTTTAATTTTGCAGTTTAGGAAGTTTGCGAAATTACTCTTATTTACTTACTACTTAATTACGACTTAATTGATAAACCAGGGAAGAGGGAATGGTAAAATGGAAAACGGGAAAAGGGATCAGGGAAAAAGAAATGGGAAAAGGGGAACAAAGATAAAAGGAAGACGAATAAGAGGAATAAGGAATGGACAGAAAGGAATAGGAATAGGGAAAAAAATAAACAAATACAAAAAGGTTTAAAATATGGATAAAACACAGATAAAAAAATAAAGTGTGAAAAAAACCGACATGGTAGGAAAACAAGAGATAGCTGCTAGATATTCTGCATGTGCTGCCTATAAGGGTGAATGGACTCATTTATTAATTTACCTTCTTTAAGGAAATATTCATAATTTGCTAGTAAATTTAATTAATTTTCGAAATTCTCTATCGCAAATGACTCGTCAATTGTCACACCTTGTAACAGGGTTACTAACAAATTCGCTGTACAATAATGTGTCAATCTCTTAGAAGGCAACATATTTCGTTCTCCTTTTGGTACTTAATGTTAACTTTCTTGGTTCCATAATTTTCAAATTATGATATGGACAGCATATGTCGAAAACATACAAAATTCTAGCTCGATGCAAATCAAACTTACGTGATAAACTTTAGCCAAGATAGCTGATCAACTGATCTTATTTAACTGTTAACCTAAGCATGGTGTCTTTTGAACACATTGCTGAGAATGTACAAAGCCTCTTTAAATAAACTTCTTACGATTTATCGTTCGCTATATTTACCTCATAGAGTGCGGCATGCACCAAACCATCGTCATAAACGTTTTCACTATTTTTCTATGTATTTTCTTTTAAGTTATAAATATTTTTTTATTGCAAAATGGTCTACAATTTTTTATACACTTTTGCGGTAGGAAACGTATATATTTTTATAACGATTTTCCGTGTTCAAACGAATAATTAATGTTTGATAGTAGCCACCTAAAAGCAAATTTTAGAACTATTAAAATTTATGCAACAAACTAGCTAACTACATATCTAGACCTCTTAATTTATCTTGATACCAATTTGATATGTTACTAGACTATTTTATTTATTTATGTATTTAGTCACTACATATTTATCTGTGTTAACAAAGAACCATTAGCAAAAGAATCAAACGAACGAGTCTTCAATAGCGCATCATTTTCGCAAATAATTATTTTAGTTCAAAAAATTAGAGTCACATTGTCCATTTGTTTTTTTTTTTTTAGGTAAAGATTAATAGTGTGAAGTTTCTTTTAGTATACAACTGCGAGAACAGTTGGATCAGATCCTATTTGATAGATAGTACAATATTATTTGTACAAAGTCATTCGATAGACAACTAAGAATGCCTTGTCACACCCTTATCACCGTGGCATCCCAAATAACGTGGAATTAATCTTCGAAAATAACAAAGAACAAACCGAACCGAAGATAGTAAATCATTTGCAATTCTACCGAAATGTTGGCGTTAATAAGTTTTTTTTATTCAGATCTCCAGGGCGATGCCAATTTCGGTCGTATTTCTCTCTTCCGTTTTCGTTTTGTAACGAGACGTTTTGGTTAGCTTGATGTATCGAACCTTTTCACTGAAACGTTTGCCGCTTGAAGACGAATAGACTGTTATAAAGAAGTGAAACTATGACTATGTCCACGTTTCCGCTTCTTTGTACTTTTTTGCGTAGCGGCAGCTTTCAATTTCGATGGCGAAATATGGATATAAAATGTTGTATGCGTATTGTATATGTTATTTTGTGAAAGTCAGCGATAAGGTATAAGTTATCAAATTGCGTGTCCGTGCTCCGCTGGTAAATTATTAGCGCGCACATGTACCCGCAACAGTAATTTGAAGGTTGATTTAGGAAATTTTATACCACGCAAATGTAGGTACCTATTTTGTCCAGCTTTTTTCTTTTATCTCGACCGGCATTCTCGATCAGACCTTTATGAAAGTTTGTTTAGCTTAAGTTTAAGTAGCTAAGATTGGGAGGAAAAAGGAAAAAAAAATACTACCTTTTTCCTTTTTCTTTAGTGTACAGGCTGTTTCACCAGCAGGAAATTCCTCTATATCTCGTCAACAGTGACAGATAGACAAAACAAATTATTGTAAAAATGACCAACAATATACACTAAAGTAAAAATATAAATAATAACTAAATAAGATTAGTATTACTAAAATACCAAAATAATATCAATGATAACTAACACTCTTATATTGCTTAAATTTTATCGAATTCGTGGGCTACAATATTTTATTTATTTATTCTGGTCAGGTAAAGTTAAGTAATAAACAGGTGTTTATTTGACAATGATGATGGTCGAGCGGTGGGGCGTCGGCGTTGGTGAGGAGTTTCCGAACCCAAAGTTACAAACCGGGGATTTACCTGTAAAGAAAAGCCACCTGAGCACTCCGCTCATCTTTAATTAAAGCAAATAGCAGGTTACAACCCTAACAAACTTGGTTCTCCCGAAATATAATCTTCGTTGTGTTCGGTTCACCCAAACTTCGCTGTGTCCTTGTGATTCGGGAGCTCGTGAGGCGCGAATCCCCCGCGGTTCACAGAAGGTGCATGCGAAACCGCCCGGCGGCTTCCCCGTGCCCTTACTTTTACAACCCCCGGGTCGCCCAGCGCCTGCGGTCAACTGTGCCGTGCGGATCCCCCACGTCACAAAGCGTGCCCCGCTAGGACGACTAGCTTTTCCTAACCAAAGCGCCCCTTAACTAAGCATGCTTAACGTTACTCAGGCTATTTCGCAAATCTAATTTCTTACTCTATCTTATACTAAAATATTTTTCTACATAAATGGTAGACGGTACAAACAAATTAATGCAAAGGGAAAATATTTCTTACATTATAACTTATAAGATTATGATGTTTTCCATAACGCAATGTGAGACGCATATATTAAAAAATGGGTCTAATAATGATTGTAGATGCCGAATATGTTATTAGTCCTAAGTTTGAATGCTGAGTTATTGTTATAAGATAATGTATAGATTTGTAAACATAGCGAGAGATTTAGGCCACGTAGTCGTTAGGCCAATATATAAGAGATATTCTTCTAAGAAGGGTGTGTCGGAGTAAAGTCTTTATTTGAAACCATTCGTTTTTATTTATCTCACAGCAAAATATCGGGATTTGTATAGGGTGTTTCCTAATATAGGTACAGCCTCCAACTTTCTTTTCTTACAATAGCCTCAACATTATTGCATTTCAAAGGCGTCTGTAATTACTGTTACTGTCGAGAAATAATGTATGACTTTTCGCTCTTAAAACATAAATAACAATTTAATATTTGTCATTTATGACAGGCAACCGGGGATGTACGTTTAATTTCAATGACGCCTTTATTATGCTTTGAAACCTGTTTTAAATAAGTGTTAAATTAATTAAATTAGTTTAAATATTAAAGACTAATATTTCCCTAGCAGTATATGTGTACGTATAATGCAAATTATACTACTAACAAAGATACGCTCAAATCACTGGGCAGAGATTTCAGAATAAACAAGTTTCTCATTTGCATATGAAACCGCCATGCAATGTTGCCACCAGCAGTCGTTAAGCCTCTGTATATGCAAAGGCGATGATAAATTCTAGATGAAGCTCTGGAAATATGCATCTCTATATTCGCTTGTCTACATATTCATATGTGTTTACATTCATAAAGCAATGCCTTCAAATCTAGAGATTTGTATACCTGTGGGCTACATGGTAACATCAAATATGCAGTCGTCAAACTTGAAATGGGTGAGAAATGAAAAATTCAATTCCTATTGGGAATTAAACCTTTTAAGGTGGATGGATTTGGCGTTTGTGTGGTGCACTACGAGCGTAAACGGAAGTATGAAGGGTTTATTGCTGTTCAGGTACTATTTATTTATATATTTTTATATTCGCAAACATATACGTCCTCGATATAAGCATTATTGATTTTACGTTAGAGAGAGAATGTATGCAAGATTTGATGATTTAAACTTAGGTGTGAATTTTGTCAGATTATAAAGTGATGCGTTTTTTTGTTTGTGGTGTATGTTTATTATAGGAACTTATCAGTCACATTGTATAGCCTGAAAAGGGTATTTCAATATTTAAATCAAATGGGCTTGTTGTATACTTCGGTCGGCTAATGTTTCTACAGCTTTTCAAGTTAAATAGGTAAATTAAGAGCAGATAGAGCACAATATGCTACAAACAAAAAAATAAATGGAAAAATACAAAATCTCTATAGTATTGTGTAATATAGGACAAAGTAACGACGGTGCATAGCCTTTGAGTAGATATAAAATGAAAATTAAGTGGATATTAAAGCTTGGAAAAATCATCAAAATGATTGTCATATGCATGAAATGTAATTAGAATACATAATGGAGATAGGTGATCTAACCATTACATTTGTTCTAGAACTTGAACAATAAAAAATGTTATGTTGACGACTGTTAAAACTAGGTACGTTGAAATTGATTTTCTGTATTAAATTTAAACAATCCATGCTATTATTAAAATGTTTTGTAAAATAATAAGAGAATACGTGAAGTGCCTATCTTTAACCGTCATATTCATAGTGCTTCCTTAAGGTATACTTTTCCTTAAGATTACCTTACATAAGGAAAATCTTAAGGTAGCTCCGTAGGTACCTTAAGGATATCTTAGGAAAAAATACTTGATATAAATTTGACACGTGTTGTCATTATGGATGTCATTAATCATTCATTAATTAATTAATGGGATGCAATGGCAGATATAGAGTTTTTTTTTGATTATATAAATATAAAATATGATACTAATAGGCAACCGAAACGGTAGATCAGGGACACACATAAATCCCGGGAAATGCAGAATTTAGAAAGAGGTATTGTTTTTCTAAAGAAAATATTCCATACATTTTATTGCCGCTTGTTACCGGGCGATTAAAGAGCATAGAAAATCCTGATGGTTTCGCTAAGCGAATGCGCGATTTTAAGCGGCATTTGAAAGTTATTGGAATTTAAGTTGAAGAAAAATGCTATAGAATTAGATATTGAAATAAAAAAAGTTGAGTAGTAGTTAAAATGAAAATTAATATGTGAATGCAGGTTTTTCTTTTGCAATTTTTTTATTTGTTTGTTCTGCAAATGCTCCAATTTTTGATACTTTATTTGACCTCTGCTATTACTTGTTAGAATTATTTTATTATTACCATCATTTCCTTATATATTTTTTCCTTTATTTAATAAATAAATGGTTAATTACATACACAATATTTCTTTAAAAAAAATCAAAGTGATAATGCATTTAGAGTAAATAAAATATATTTCGTTTATACAAAAGCCAAAGAAAGAAATGTTCAAAAGTTAATTTCTATATAGCAATGAATTACAAATTGTTGATATAATCATTAATTAGTAATGCCTGTGTCGCAGCAGGTACATCATCAACAGCGTCATAATTAATCTCATGAAGTTGTCCATTTAAAATTTCTTGATTTAATTTTTCTTCATTGATTTCCTCTTCACCCACATTTGTGGCTATATTGTGCAATACTGAGGTACTAACTGTTACTGCCATAAAGGTATCCAGCTTTTACCGACAACCATATGCCAGTATTGGAACACATTCTTCTTAGAAACATGCTTTCAGTGACATTCCGTGTTGTAATATGGCTCTCATTATAACGATTTTTCACAACTGTTTCAGAATTTAACAGTGGGGTCAATAAATATGTTTTTGAGGCATATCCACTGTCGCTTATGGAAAATAATGGATCGTTCATTATTTTTAAATTAGCATCATATAAAAATTGTGAATTTATAGAAAAATATCCTATCCTATTACGAAATACCTGCTCTGGGTCATTCCCACCTGAAACCAAGAGTAATCCTCAAATACATTTATTGTTAGTTTTTATTTCAGGAAGTAATTTTTGATTTATCTTGGACTTCCTAAAACCCTGCCAAATAAACACTTCTTGAACGCCGCTATTCCTTGTCCTAATCTTAAAGTAAACACTTTAATTAGCTAGCTATTTCAATTTACAGTCGCAGATATTTGTATTATAACCAAAAACCGCGTAACATAACTTATAATCGCCTATAAACACAATTGTAAACAAAGAAACTACCCTTGCGCCAACTTTAATGATGATATAATTCGTACCTTGGGTAGTGATTAAAGATAATCACGAATTAAGGATTTAATTATTAGTTAAGCAGTCGGTGCAAGGGAATTTAAACTTTAATTATGATTAAATTTTAATTATAACTTAATCACGATGTCATCTAATAGAATCCTATTCATCAATTCTAGAGGAAGCATCCTTATCCGAGAATAGCCGAAATAAGTCGATATTGTGACTATGAAATAGAAAGTTGTTTAAGGTGTAAGGTTTCTTTACGTAAGTCATACTTTTCCTTAAGATTAGCTGCAAGTAGCATTGCCTGGACTATGAATATGTGGGTAAGAGATGTACAGTTGTATTTATTCAACATATGTAGTTGTATAATCAAATCCTCTTGCAGGATAAACGCCGTCCTGCAAAAACATTAAGGGCCAATTGTACGAAGGCCGTTAAACGAAAGATCATCGTTCATCTTAGTTTACTGCAAAAATTGCATTGTACGAAGCGAGTTCAGCGTTGATCGCTAGTTTAGCGTTAAGATCGGTTGAACGGTGCGAAATGATCGTTCAAGGAAGGTTTAACCCCGGTTCAAGATCAGCTGTCACCATAGCTGTCATAAATTGTCTAAAATACTTGAGCGGATTATTGTTGCTATATCATTTTCCGAAAATGGAGTATTTAGAAGAATTAACCGATGATGAAGATTTTTTGGAGTTTGTCGATCATGTAAGACACCCGAAGACTACGAGAGCGACTAAATCACTTCGAAGGGAGGAGTGTAGGCGAATTTAAAGCAAGATTAAGTTGTCAAAAGATAGTTAAATATGTAACAGGTGAAATAGCTGATACAATTTCAAATAAGATAGAAATTATAGAATGTATTTGTTTTGTTTATGAGGTTCTGGACTTAAATGAGATACACTCATGTTTTTTTTTTTAATTCTCTGAAATGATGCATAACTTAAAGCCTATCTCTCTAGCATCTCTAATGGAAAATTCATGATGGGCTTCAAAATATGTTAACACTGTAATTTCTACTTCTTCGTTGATAATGATACTTTTCTCTGTTATTTTCTTTTTAAATGACAATCGTGTTGTCTAAATTGTTTTTAAAGTTTACGAAAGTAACGTGGATCTGGCTGCTGTCGTAAAGGATACTGTTCTGCATGTTATTTACATTTCTTATTGAATTTTTGCCACATAAAGTGTATACTGAAGAAGGCGAAAATTTCAATGAAACTCTAGTGTCGTATTTGTTTTTTCGGATAAAGAAAAGAAACATGTATATAAATAGTGCCAGTTTTTGTTTATTTATTCTTGACGTTAGTTGGTTATTGTTGGCTATATGAACAAAATTAGAGAATGTAGTTATTGTTCATTTGATTATTAAAACATTAGTAATTGCTGGCCAAAAACCACATGTAATTTCTGCAGCAACTTAATTGTAAGTATGAGGTCATTATAATTATCTCCGTATGTTATTTACACAAATAAATAAACAAAAACAGACAGTAAACAAATAATAAACATTCATTGTGTTCTTAATTGATATTTTGATCAGAAGATTTAATAAAAGCTGTAATCAGCTGTCCAAATGTTTCGGCGTAGGCCATCATCTGACGTAACTGTCAGGTCTGAATAAAAGAAATAAATAACGTCAAAATTTTTAATTGAGTGACATATTAAAATGATATTGCAAAATTTTAAAGAATTTGAATTTATCTATCTATTATCTGAGCATCCGAAGATAGTCGAAGCCCATGGCTTAGAGCGTATTGTAAAAGGCGTAGATACATGATTGCATGTGACATTGAATCTGGAGTGCACTGTACCAACAAAGATTTAGGTTCAAAACGAGTCGAATAAATTTCCAAGTAAACAGGTTTCTCTCTTTGTAAATTAAACATCCATACAATATCACCCATATACATACTTTGTGCATACATATGCGTTAAGCATATGTATGCACAAAGTTAATGATAAATTATGAATGAACAGACACGAAGTATGCATCTCTATATAGTCTATACCCGCTTGCTTTGTCAAAAAAGCGAACTATTAGGTTTTTTTTTTTAAGTTGCACTTCACTTCTTATTGATTATTTAACTCTAGGTAACTTAGGTAAGAGCACCTTATCACTTGAACAATTTTCCATTTCATAGTTACAACTTCGATTCACTTCGGCCATTCTCGGGGAAGGACGGGTTCTCGAAAATTGATGAATAGAATTCTATTATATGACATTGCTATAAAATCCTGCGTCCCACATTGACTAGCTTCACATGTTACTTTTGCATTTATAATCTTCCATGTTTATGGTATTTATTTTAAATTTGTTGTTGACAGGTTACGATTAGATAGTGGTTTGGTTCAATTTTATTTGGTTAGTGCAGTTAGAAATTTATGTAGACAGAGTAGATAGATCATAATATAAAGTATTTTTATATTTGAAACTCCTATTATTTGCACAATAAGAGCAAAGAATCTTTTTTTTTATTTGAAAACATTTTTTTTTTAATTTGACCACCCAGGTTGCTAATGTAAATATTTTATCGTTCTTCATACAAACTATCTTGTCTTTTTCAGCAAGCGCAGTTAAAACTTTTTGAATGATGCAGATAAACGTCGAATCTGCATGTATCAACTATTGTATGTTAGACAAATACAATATAAATATGTATACCAGTATAATATTTGGTAATACAATGTTCTGGGAGTTTTATAAAAATTTACTTACCTACCTTGAAACTGTATATCAGTTACAAAAAATGGACAAGAAGTTAATAGTGCAAAAAGTAGTGATATGGGTAAACTATCAGAATTTTCTATGCTCGGTAATCGTCTGTTAACAAGCGGCAATAGAATGTATGGAATATTTTCTTAGAAAAAGAATACCTCTTTCTAAATTCGGCATTACTAAAGTACTTCACGAGATTTTTGTGAGTCCCTGACATACCGTTTCGGTTATCTATTACTAGGGAGTAGTGGTGGGCACCATCGGTATTTTCAACTATCGATAGTCGGACCAACTATCGATAGTTATCGATAGTCGACTATTGTAGTAGACTGTCATTATCAATGGCCCTTATTGATAACTATCAATAGTGGCCATCGATAATGCCCACCACTTTACTCAACTGATATGTCCTCAGAAATACATTTTGTTCTGTTTCTTGTTATTTATTTATTTTTTATTCCTAATAAGACTAATAAGAACTCTGAAACTAGTATTTCATGGCCATCAATACCAGCTACTATATATATTACAAAAGAAAGAATTAGTTCCACTCAATGAATAGTTGATGATTGATAACACAAACGTTTCTAACTAACAAAAGAATACATAAATAAACCTTTACGCTACTCAGAAAGGGAAAATAAATAGCACATTAAAATGATTTTGAGAAGTAGTTCTACGGGTTTGACCCCAAAATGAAGGATTATAGATTGTTCCCATTTGCCGCAATATCCCAGTATGATGTAAACATTTTCATTTTGTTCATTTTAAATAAGGTTGTTAAAGTTGTTTTTTTACACACAAAAAACTAACCATTTTTCACAATTTTCTATAAATATTTTTTGGACTTGGTGAAGAATAAGATGGAACAGACCTTTTTTGTTCAAATTATTCAAATTTAAAATATATTAAAAGATTCATATCTTCTTTTTTTGCTATCAAAAACTTTGTAATTGTTAAAAAAGATTTGGTTATATTTAGTTTTAAAGGATGCTACACTGCTCGAGTTCATTCGTCACTTGGGTTGGTGAAGTAGGCTGCAGGTAAGTGACTCCGCCTAGGGAAGGTAGCACAATTAACCCGGTTAGAGTGGCCTAAGTTCACGTGGTTAGCCACCCTTCCCAGCCAACAATCTAGAATCCAGAACCTAGGATATCATTTACCCATTTTTGAGGGGAGTTTCCTGCAACTTCAGTGAGACGTAAGCCGTTAAGTATGCGACTTAATATGTGGCTGCGCAATTTAATAAGTCTACACCCCACACTGAAGGTTACTGCGAATTCGAAATGTTTTCCTGGCATACTCTTGATAAAGACAGCTTGTCAAACTTGTCAACAAATTTCCTCTCGCTGGTTCCATTGCGTTTTATTCACAGAACAACCCAAAATTCTGTTTTCATAGTAGCTATATATCCTTGTAAATTGTGTAAAAAATAACGTAATAATCATTTTTGCTGCAACATTTTAGGGCAGGTATGTATCTTTTATGCATATATTTTCTTTGAGTTAATCAGATGTTCATTCGTCACAGGCTAAAATTTATGGTAATGGTGCGCAATTGTAAATACATTCCTGAAAAGTTATATAGTCATAGTTAAAATTTAAAAGGTAGCATCTATAATTATTTGTATATATTGATGATGAAGAAGTTTAGGTAAATTAATTTCATTAAAATACGCATATGAGATTCAACCAAAGAAAGAAGCATTTTTTTTTATTGAGTGGTGAAAGGTGTAAAAAGTCTCTAAAAAGAATCTATGGCGACTTGTGAAGTTCAATTATTATGCTATTTTACGCTTAATGCGATATAAATTATGTCTGATCTTGTATTTATTAGAACGGTGTAACATCAGTTTAACAAATATAAATTCACGACAATACTCCATTGTTGTCAAATATCTTAAGCTTTCTCTGAAGTAATCGATAAAGTTTTCGAAGTGTAGCTAAAGTTTGCGCAGTAAGTGATTGTGTAGTTGTTGCAGATGTCATTTACAAAGTACCAGTGAAGAAGTGTTTCGAACACTCGCAAATTTATGTAGGCAATCAATTTTCTATTAGTAAGTAGCAGCGCCTTAATTGGGGCTTTAGATTGCTCGATATTGACTGGTGCCCTGATCTATTGCAGTAATTCATTCTTTCAATTCAAACCGTAAAATGCTTTCCAGGTGGTACATGTTATAAGGGTATATAACATTAGAAAGTAAATTGAAATCTTCTTATTCCTTATAGAAATATTTTTAAGTACACTAGGAGTAGTTTCACCGAAATGCGATCTTCAGCCAGAATGTATATCAATCTACAAATGAATAAACAGTAATAATAATTATAAAAATAGTACTTACAGTCGATATTAAACTTCTTTAAACATGTTAAGTGATATTGTACGAAATGAACTATTAAACGTAAAAGGGTCTATTCCAATAAGCCATTGAAAAGTGCTGAAATTAAAGCAAATGAGTACTACTGTCACACATACTGTAAATACCAAAAATTAGCTCAATCGATGCCACCCCATTCGAAATATTAGCATAAGGGTGGAAAAAATTCAATATTTTTTCCCAGCTCCCCAACTCAAGCTATCACGTTAAAAAAAATTATGTAAGTAAACAGTGATTATGGGGACTATAAAAAAACAAGGGCTAATTCCGTTCACGCAGTTCAAAGTTGTTATTATTTTCCCCTTTTTAGGGGTGGTTTCTTTGAATTAGGTTCAAGCGGCCAACTTGCCTTTTTGTTATATTATACTGTATACATTTAGGTGTATTATATATTTTTGTCTATTTTTTCTGTGCGGTAGAACATGTAAATAAAGAATAAAATCTCTTTAAATGATCTTAGTAGGAGCAATTTCTTATTGTTTATTTTAGAGGTAAAATAATTGTTCATCCATTAATTACATGATTATTTGTACATATGTTTCAGCCCTAGTAGTTATAAAAGCATCGAAATATAAAAACGAAAATTATAACAACAAAATAATATTTGTTTCCATACACACAGTTGAAGATTATTGTTATTTTTCTTTTTTGAGAGGTGGTTTCTTTGAGTTGAGTTTAATATGCCGACCTGATCTTTTGTTATATAGTAATGTATGTATTTGACCTCATTATCTATGTCTTTAAGTTCTTTCAGTGTGGTAGAGCATACAAATAAAAAAATAAAAAGGAAAATCATCGATTGGTTTCATGTTGTACATTTTTGCCCTAGTAGTTATGAAAGCACTGAGGTATGAAAAATAATTTTGTAAGAATAAAAAATAATAAGTAATATATCATTATATAATATATTTTCTGTTGTTACATTTATTATTAGCATATATGTATTTATAATAAATATAAAATAATAGCTAGTTCCGTACACGAAGTTCAAAGTTTTTTGAGTTTAAGCTTCCAATTTGACTTTTTGTTGTATAGGAATGCCTGCATTTTTTGGATTTACTATATACTTTTTTCCATTTTTTTGCAAATAGATTCTTCACAAGTGATGTCATATGAACTGGGAAATATGCTCTTGATTTGCAACCTTCACTGATACTTCTGGGAAGAATGAATAGCTCCAAGTAGCTAAGTATTTCTGTCATCTTCGTCGTTTACTTGTTTATTTAAGTATTTTTCTTCCAGATATTTTTATTATCAAACCACCACGATTAATACACTTATGTGAAGACATATTTTACACTTACTTTCTACAGCACTACTGTTTATTCTACATAAGGAAACTACATTAAACAACAAACTCCGAACTCTCACAATCAAGTAATTGTCATTTTAAAACAAATTATACACATCTCGGCACATTGATTAAAGAAATATGATAAATGTATACATCTATTTGACAGTAAGAACAAAGTAAAATACGAATAGCAGTTCTATTCAACATTTAAGAAAATTATAACAACTATAAATACATAGCTTATTGCAACAAAAAATAAAAAAATAATTCTATCCACAGAATTATGTTGTTACCAGAACAATAAATGTCTAGCAGAGACGTCATTGATTTATATTAATATGTTATATAATATAAATATATTGTTACGTTACACAGTAGCATACAGCCCGGATTAAAAAATGAAGTTTTAAAAGAAATACATTAATTGAATTAGAAAAAAATCAAATTTTATATATCCCAGTGTCATCTATCTTTATTAAATTTGATTCAGAAGTGTGCTCTCTCACCAGCCAGATGGCATGCAGGGCGAGAAATTTCCGATCAAGGGGCGGTGACATAAAAAAAATATTGAATAGCTCGTTACTTTCTTATATCTTTCAGTAAGAGTAGAGATTCTGAGCAAGGATGTAGTCAATTGTCCTCTCCTTCAAATTCACTGTCAATGACCATTTTAAAAGATATCATAGGCATGATAATGTCGTACCTTAATAGATTCAATCTCTTATGTAAAATTAAAACATTTAAGTGAGGATAAAAGTGATTTCATTTAATAAAAAAAAAATTGTAAAAGTGAATTTGTTCAAAATCAGACATATATCTTTGGATAATTATCTCAGGAAAGTCTATGAGTTCGTTTAATTAATAACACTAAAGTTTTATTAGTGATTCCACTTTTTGCAATTCAAATTCATGGTTTCGTACGTAAATATGTTTAAATTGAATTTAAAAATTCCCGCGATTTCTGACCGTTCAAACGGAGTCATGTAAGGCTTAAAGAGACGTGTGACACAGAGTAGCCAACCTTGATGGTAAATTACTGGATAAACCTAATTACACAAATTTCCCCCCAAAGTAACCGCGAACGGTTTCGCCTACGATACAAACAATTTTCTAACCTCAATTCTTTCTGAACGAATAAAAATGCAATTTCTTATAAGTATAATTAAATTTAGATTAGAATGGAAATAAAACGTTTATTTTTAGGTAGATTTGACGAGGAATACCTTGTACAAGGCCGGATTCTGCAGACATCGAAGTGGTCAGGACTGTTAAGGTGTCGAATGAGGACCCTGGTACATAGGTACTTCAGATCACGGAGTCTGGCTCAATCAGGACAGGAACATCACAGGAGACTCAGGAAAATCGTCGTTGAAGAAAAATTACCCAAAATGGTTGCGGGTAATTTGGATAATATTTGTGTGATGAACTTTGTTTAACAAATAAACATTATTTTTAGGTTGTAAATTGAAATAAAATTGGATTTTATCGAAATAGCCGTTAAATTTTTCAAGAACAAAATGAGATAGGTCTGCCTCTAACAGAGTTCGGTTAGTGAATGGTTCGAATTGAAAATGTTTTAACTGACTTGAAAGCGATTGTCTTCGTCAAGGAGTCCAACTGTCTGGAAAAATCCGTTAATATAACCGAAATAAGGGGAACATCCATTGTTTTATATATGAGAATGCCCATGTGATCGCAAGAACTATCAGATGTTTAAACGAAGTGAAAATAAATAAAATTACAAAATCTGGAATTACCTTACATTTGTAATATGATAAAGGTATGAGTCAGTAGAACATGAGAAAAATACATTTTAAAATTTTTAAACACTTATTACTATAAGAAAATTAACAATCTTAAAATTCATTATTGCACCTAAAAGGTAGGTAACCATTTATACACATAGAATTGTTACAGGACCCAATTTCCAGCGATTTCCCCATGTCTTTCTGTTGATATATCAAAGCAATTGGACTGCCAATGCATATACAAACGTTATTAGACTAAATTTAACTGACATAAATACACCGTAAAAATAATAAGAATATTTATTTGAATTGAACTTGGATCCAAATTTGATCTGTCAATAGCTATTGTAAAAGTACACTATTCAAATTCTAATGTTCATTTTCGATGTGTAGGTATATCACTGCTCATCAACATGCTTCCTGAAGGGAAAATTCTAAAGAAAAATGCCTTGCCAAATGCAGAGATTTCCTACATCACCTGGACATCGTCTGGCTGTCTGCTGCTACATATTATATCATTTTTTTATTATATCTAATTAGTTTTAAAATATAACTGAGTAAAATAGTAACATTCCCTTTTTAAATAATAGTAGAATATTTTCGCCATAACAATATATACAGCGTGCGCCACCACATTCGCGTCGATTTATATACAAAAAGTGGTAACATATGTTCAATTTTTTTTTGTTAAGGGTTATACGTACTCAAAAGGACAACATTTCAACATTATTTTGTAGTAGGGGTGATTCAAAAAAAAGTTACACACTAAAGTTGTGAAAAATTAAATGGAACACCCTGTATATTATGACATATTTTGATAGTAGTCAGTCTTTCATAAGCTATTATTATTTTGCTTTGTAGCAATTTTGATTGATCGGTGTATAATTCGAACTCGTCTGCATTACGTCGATATATTTCAAAGAGTAAACACTTACCAAAGATATCAGATATTAGACACGTACACGAATATATTAGCTTGCACAATTCAAACATTGTTTGAAAGTTATTCTTTAAATTTAAATATTTAATGTCGACACTACGAAAAAGTTAGTATAGGAAGATTCAGAAAAGGGTATACTATGTTAAAAAGTGCTTTAAAATATTTCAATATTATCACTTAATAACCAAAGTTGACAAAATGAAAAAAGAAATATCTTTTGGCTATAAATAAATTAACATCGAATTCTGACTAATAACAGATTCGCTTTCTATCTTAATCCGCTGGGAATGCTTCTAGCATTTTTTGAAGCTCAAAAAGCAATTTGTTGATTGCTTTTAATATTTTATGCCTCCTTTCATCTATTATTTCCCAATATACTTTCCTTTTTATTTATTACGTTACAGACGCCACCTGACAGCTAGCCCAATCACTATCTTTTTTATTCCTTTCAACGATACTACTTCTTAATGTTCGTATTTTGGACAAGAAGTTCTACAAGTTGTGGCTAATTTTGGTAATTTGGATGTCAGGAAACTTTGTACACGCTAAAAAGTAAAACTCTGGTAAGTATCGACAATTTGTTGCAGCATTACAGTGAGCAAAGCTTTTGGTGGCAACGCCGGACGTTGGAATAAACGCTATACTTGAGCCACAAATACGGACGGAAATAACGGCCGGTGCACCACGTTATTACTGTTATGATCACTGTAACTAAGCGAGGTTGAAATTTAATGCTGTAAAGATCGGATTTTACAGTTGTTCTTATCATAACCAGGTATAAATTCTTAATTTCTTCGACTGCAGGCGCATTCTTCTTGACAGCGTCAGTTCTAGCAATCAAGAGGATTATATAAGCATTATATGATGTAAGCTGTATTGAGTGATAACCACTTGCTTTAAATTTAATTCAAATTAAATTTTAATTACGTCAAGTAAGAAATATATGTATAAATATAAACATAAGACATTGCAACTAATTCACAGTAGTTGCATACATGTGTATATGTAAAAATATTCCTGTAGACATTAAATGCAACCCCGTAATAGATTTTTTTTTTTTTTTGAAAAGTACTATAGTCAAAAAGTTTCCATAGTTCTCGCATTAACTTTAGTATGTACCGTAATATAACGACTATTTTACCTATGTTCTTTTTATCATTGAATACGGAGGTAAGTCTGTATGAATAGAAGATGATATTATACCGCGACTTAAAAGATCTGTTGTGTCCCCTATTACAGTTAGCCTTTCAATCCTATTCTTCTCAAAAAGCGTAGGATATGAAAAGGTCCCAGGTTAGGTAAGGCTCCCCCTTCAATTTCATGTGCTCCCAGGTGCAACGCCTTGGAGTTGCACAGTGATACGCAATTTGAGAGGAGATGAAAAGATGTTTCATCTACATTCAGATTTCTTTGCTAGTCCAAGCTTACTCAGATGTCCTTTCAGTTTACAATGGCCTGAAGGTATTCCTGTTAATGCGAATATTGTTCATACTCAGGTTGACGGATTCTGTAACCTCTTTTGCTTATAAGTTCCTAGAGCAGTTTTAGCTTGCTTCATTCGCTGTAGATTCTCTCAATAACTGGATCTTCTCTGCTTTATTTCGCTTTGCAATTTCTTCAGTATTATATTGCTACTTATCCGCAAAAGGATTCAGACCCTACAAATGGTTTTCCAGCCAATTTTTGCAATATTATTCTTTATTTCGTTTCCTTCTACTCCTATGTGACTCGCAATCCACAGGAGGGTTACTCTAGTCCTTTTGCCTAACTTGTTTAATTCCATAAGCATTCCGAAATCATCTTGAAACTGGTTTCATGTGAGCCTTGATGTGTGATGAGTGCCTTGATGGCTGCTTGACCATCAGACATAATTATAATCTCCTGCTTTCGGTAATTCCTGTTAGTATTGAACTGGACGCATCCTTCAGTAACGTGTATTTCCGCCTGGAAGATACTCGGCATTTCCCTAAACTTACGAAGTACTTGGTTCTAGATCCATGTATTCCTATTCCGGTTTCCTCTGCCGTTTTGGAGCCATCAATGCACTATTTGATGTCATTTCTATTTAGTTTCGAGGTGGTCTTTTGATCCCACTCGCTGTTGTTGCTAATCCTTGTGGTAAATTCTTTCACAAAACCGAATTCTGAGTGTGGTTCCTTTTATCACACCCTCCACCATAATGTGGAGAGGAGTAAGATTCAATACTAACTCGATAGCTGCTGCTGGGTAGGTTCTTATAGCCCCAGTTTTGCATAGGCATGCTAATCTTTGCACATTCCAAGGGTTAATTCTCGCGGTGGCCAGATTAATCTTTTGCTGCATAAATAATGACCGGTCTTACTATCTCTGTATAGATCCACAGCAATATTTTTGGTTTGCATCCCCAATTTTTTCCGCACCATCAGGGCCTTTTTGGTCTTGTTGGTTACTTCAAGTTCGTGTTTCTTCCAGAGAAGTTTATTGCTATGGTAAGGCCTTGACACTTAACCTCTGTTCTCCAATCTATGCTTTGCCCATTCTCTTTATGGTTTTGAGGTTGGATTTTCTTTTCCTAGTTAGTGCCACTGAGGTCTTACCGGAGTCCCACCTATATACGTCATCTCTCATGAAGTTTCAGTTCCCTATGAAGTACGTCCCTGAAGGTATTTTCAAATTTGCGCATACGCTAATATTATCAGCATATCCTTGACAACGTATGTCTAAGTCGGTCAGCCCGCATAAGAGTTAATCTATTATTAGGCTCCACATACGTGAGGATGCACCTCGCCTGTGAGTATCCTCTGGTTGTACTAACCGATATGGTATTATGTCCCACCTCCGCCTTCACTGACATGAAAGACAGCAGCTGCAACATCCACCTGGAGGTCACGCCATCTATCCCCTTATTAATTTATTGTTTTTTTGTTGGAGTCGTTGAAGTGTTGTTAAAAGCGCCCACTATGTCTAAAAAGGCGTACACTACGGTTCCTTTATTTGTCAGTGCATCTCGGATTTATATTCATGCTGACAGGAATGCAACAGCACCCATACGAAGGTATATAACCGTCTTTTTCAAAAATATTTTTTTTTCCTGAAGTAGCGTCATCATTTGTGTACATTACATAATAAAATAAATAATTATGTTAGGGTTTCAATGATATTTTGCTACCTTTTCTAGAATAGAAGAAGAATATATTTTTTCAGATGTACACACAAAAAAGTCTATTATGAATCTGAATATTTTTATTTATTCAGAAATCGAAACTTATAGTCTTAGAACAAATAGTATAAATATTTGCATTGAAATGTACTTTTTTCAAATGAACATTGTTATTGTTGTAAGGAATAAATCTATGCAATCATAGTGAGAAAATCTGTAGATTCAAAATAAAATCCCTTATACGTTTGGTATAATGAATTACTATATAAAATTCTTAAATGTTTTGTACTGAAAGCATGAAATATGAAATTGAAATTGCCATAATATCGAAACATTTAAAATGAATTTTACCCCACCATTTATTGCACTAAAACTTATCTGTCATTGGTTCCCTCTTTTTTTAGAGGGGTTTAGGGCTTTTTGCATATACCTACGCTTTACTCGGCGTCACTTTTTGATTGACCAGCGAATAGTGTTGTTGGTTGTGAGTGTAAGTCAATCTAAATGGATACCTTAGCCGTTTCACAGCTACTTAGAGAATGAGGTGGAATGGGGCTCATGCGCAGATGTTACCATTAAAATATTCGAAGGTAAGTATGTACGTGTTATCTAATATTAAAGGATTACTGGCTTAAAATACTTTGAAATAATACTTAGAGTCAGCGCTATTGTGTCGATAATATATGAAGATGATAGGTGTGTACATTAACAAACATATGTAGATATTTACTAGTTATTAGTTTTCAGTAGTAATACTAGCAAATTATTATACTGATTGAAATTATATCAGTAACCAACGCCGACTAGATACCACGCCCAGGCATTGAGTGGGAAGTGTCCCGAGAATACCGGTCGCAACGACCGATATGAATAATATCTATACCTTTACGCAGCATATCTCGTGCGCACTTCTGGAGTACCTCGATACGCTACCTTCTCCCAAACATTGTAAAACTATAAAGTATGACTGTAAATTTATTTAATTACATAATATTTCTTTATTTATTAATTTTCATTAAAGTTCATTAAAGAAATTATTTAAAAATTCAAATACGTTCGTTATATCTTACTCTCTCCAATAATGTGGTTATAATAGTGCAATTTAAAGTTTACGCTGTTACTTTAACGATAAAAAAAAATCGAAGAAACTATCCTCAAAAGTGACTCAGAACCATGTATAACTAATGCAAATGTAGCTAGGGACGTGCAACTTTCTTAATGGATCAGCTGTTACCTTCCGCAGCTTTTTATGAATTCAAACTTTCGTAGCTCTAAACTTTTAGTCCGCAAACCTGAGTATCGCAAGATGTAAAGGAAATCAATTCTTTACGTGAGCCTACGGCACAAAGCCTTGGTACCGCATAAATATTTATAACTACTTCATATATAGTGATGCTCGGATGTATTAGACAACACTGAAGGAATTGCTAATATGAAACTTCTAGGAAAATGAATGCCGTTCACATATAATAAAATAATAGGCGCAAATAATGAAATAATAGAGATAATTGGAAAATTAAAACGGAATAAGGCTAAATGTTGTAATTGAATTTGGCTGTTACTTAGAGCCCTAAATTGAATTTACGGAGTATGGAGATGCTATGTCATAGGATTAATATTGAAAACCTTGAACTGGTGGAAAGTTTAATCATTCCGAGAGGATTGAGTACGTACAAAGCCATGTTACTTAAGACTCCAACAATTTACTAGATCATAAACATGTCGTTTTTTATTATATGGCTCTAAATAATTTACTGAAGTAAATGGATACCCTCCATCTGACATACATTTATAATTCTTAGTATATTATTAGCTTAGAGCAGGCATTAAACAAACCCACATGTAGTATCTGTTTAGAGTAGGCATATTGTCATATTGTCTTTTATATTTTTTCTTAGTTTAGTCGGTTTTCCGCTAAAAATGGAAATCTAAGAATTTCGGAAACAACTGAATTGATAAACTAGTACAGCGTTGAGTGATCGGATATCTTGTGTAATGAGTTAATATTATAATACATAATATTATAATATTATGATATTTGAAATGTAAAACGGCGTGTTTAGTATTTTTTCAACATTGCAGATTAAATATGTGCCTTAGCAGAAGCTGCTTAATTTCATTTAGGATTGTTCTCCCAAATAAATTTAGTGGTATTACAAGCCATACCTTTTAAAGCTTCAATTCTTGACCATGTATATAATTTTTAATTTCTTTCTCTCTTAATTTTTAGGTCGTAAATATTGAAAACATGAATGAGTACTACAACGTTTCGCTTTATTGCAAAGCTTTTTCAAGTATATAAATATAAATGCAAAAAGTGTAAATTATAAATAAAATGTTTTTGTTTAATAAATGACAAATTGTTTTGTTTACTAGGACTTTGAATATATTATGTTTAATTTAAAGATTGCGTTTTAAAATAGAATGTTTTGATTATTTGTTTTTGAATTTTGTAATTAAATAGTAAAAATATTGTAGTTAGTTATAAAATTAAATTATATAATTTTGTGAAATATTGTATATCAGTTTTATCATTGACTGCATTTTTATGTTTATAAATTTGAATTATTTCAAGTATATTACGTGTTTTTAAATTTTGTTCTTTGTTTAAAATTGTTACGTTGTTGAAATCAAAGCTATGATTTTGAGTTATTTCATGTTTTTTTAAAGCTGCAAGATTTTTATTATATTTGTGTCCTTTTATTCTATTTTCTAAATGTTGTATGGTTTTACCTATATATACACCATTACAATTTTGACAGTAATAGACTGTATACTTATAAACTATGTGTGATGTTTTATTTTTTTCAATTTTTGATTTTAATTTTGAGTAGATTTTGTTTGTTTTAATAAGGAATTTTTCTAAATTTTGTAATTGTTTGACTATTATTTATATTCTTTGTTGATTTATTATAAAAAAAAATCCTTTGTTTGAATATTATATTATAAATATCGCGTTCAAAAATGATTACTATATAAAAGGTTCCTGGCAATTCAAAGAATTTATAGATAACATTAAATTAAAACCAAATTTCAAAATGATATCCTTAGATATAGTATCACTATACACAAATTCACCATTAGACCTAGCAAAACAAATTATACATAAAAAATGGCAATTAATTGAAAATTTTACAAATATACCTACCTATCATAGAATTCATTAATGCAGTAGAATTAACACTAACACAAACATATTTCCAATACAAAAATAAATTTTATAAACCAATTTTTGGATGTGCAATGGGTTCACTACTTTCTAGTATTATTGCATAAATTGTTTTAGAGTATATAGAAGAAAAATTTTTAATTAAAATAAATTTCGAAATATTTTTTTTCAAAAGATATATAGATGATTGCATAACCGCGTTAGAAGAAAAAATATACCAGTTTTACTTAAAAATTTTAATTCCTTTCATCCAAGATTAAAATTTACAATTAAAATCGAAGAAAACAATAGCATTACCTTTTTAGACCTCAAACTCATTAACAATGATAACAAAATTCTAACTAAATGGTATACTAAATCAACATGGTCTGGACGTCATCTAAATTTTAAGTCTTCACAACCTTTATTTCAAAAAGTTAGCGTTATTATTAGTTTAGCTGATAGAGCAATAAAATAAAGTCCAGTTTTTCGATCAGATACTATTAATAAAGCAAAAAATATTCTAGAACAAAATAATTATCCAAATTCTCTTATAAACAAAATATTCAAACTAATAATTTTTTTTTTTATAAAAAAAATATAAATAATAGTCAAACAATTACAAAATTTATAAAAATTCCTTATGTTAAACATTTATCCGAAAAAATAAATTAAATTTTCAAACCATATAGAAAATTTAATTTATTTTTTCGGATAAATGTTTAACATAAGGAATTTTTATAAATTTTGTAATTGTTTGACTATTATTTATATTTTTTTTATAAAAAAGAAAAATTCTTAGTTTGAATATTTTGTTTATAAGAGAATTTGGATAATTACAAAATTGCCTATCAAAACATAAACAAACTACAAAACCAAATCTATTCAAAATTAAAATCAAAAATTGGAAAAAGTAAAACATCACACATAGTTTATAAAATAGACTGTCAAAATTGTAATGGTGTATATATAGGTGAAATCATGCTATATTTGGAAAATAGAATAAAAAGATACAAATATAATAAAAATCTTACAACTTTAAAAAAACATGAAATAACTCAAAATCATAGCTTTGATTTCAACAACGTAACAATTTTAAACAAAGAACAAAATTTAAAAACACGTAATATACTTAAAATAATTCAAATTTATAAACATAAAAACGCAGTCAATGATAAAACCGATATACAATATTTCACAAAATTATATAATTTAATTTTATAACTAAATACAATACCTTTAAAGAACTATTTAATTACAAAATTCAAAAACAAATAATCAAAACATCGTATTTTAAAACGCAATCTTTAAATTAAACCTAATAATATATTCAAAGTCCTAGTGAACAAAACAATTTGTTATTTATTAAACAAAAACATTTTTATTTATAATTTGCACTTTTTACATTTATATTTATTCATATTCATTCATGTTTTCAATATTTACGACCTAAAAGCATAAGAAAAAGAAAGAAAAAAGTGATTTTGTTACCTTAGTACTCTAAAGCAGCCTAACAAAGCAAAAATTTGTTGTACTCACCTAGAGGCAGGTAGCACTGTGCGACAAAGATTTTGCCAATGACGACACTTAACAGACCCAAGATAGCTTGCGGAAATTCGGTAATTAAGAATAGCAGCAATACAGCTAGAAGCATCCGCGTTGTTCTATCCGTCTGCTGTTCCTTTTCTATGTGCCTCTTGGTCTTTTTCGGTTTCTTTTCCCGCAGCGGCACTCCTGTACTGTTCAAAAGATTCCGTCTTCTTTTCTTGGTCTCTAATAGCGCAGATATTAAACGCATTGACAAGATGGTTAACAGGATACAGGGCACCAGTTTAATTACGACGCTGTATACCCAGAAGCTCACATTCATAAAATTGCCACTTAATTCAGCAGTGTATAACGTGCCGTTGTGTAAGTTTCCTGTGAAGTTCTTCTGCAGCTTCCTGCTGATTAGCATGTTCCTATCGTCCATTGCGTGAGTTCTTTTGATAACGTTTAAAGACAAGAATAAAGGGATGCACATCAGCGGGCACATTAGATAAGTCACCACTATGGATATTATGGTACTTCGACCGTTGCTCACTATAAACCAAAGTCTATTATTTTGCGGATGTGTGATAGCAATGTATCGCCATATTGCCAAAATCACAGTCAAACAACACGATATAAAATGCAATACTTGTGTGAACAAAGCGTGAAAAACCATGTAAACCGCCCAGGCGTAAGTAAAATAATCGGCACTCAAACGCGACTTGGGATTGAGATAGACGTGAGTAGCGAACGGGATATACTCCAACATCACGAGAAGATCAGCCATTGCTAAACCAGTAAGGATAAAGTTAGTCGGCCATCGCATCTCCTTCGTGGTCAATACGCAAATGTTCAGTACATTTGCTATAGAGCCGAATACGCACACTAGGATGCTTAAGTGGCCGTGAACTTCTCTATAAGATGACGCAAAATCCTTCAAATCGCAATACTTAATCGTAGCAGTGACATTACTCATTTCTATGCGATTGGTATAATTAGCTGAGGCTCCGGTTTCATTGGTGTAGATTCTTCATTCTCAGTAACTTTCGATGAGTACAACTGTGCAACTGGTCGGATGTGCTCGATAGTATTGGTGATCCACATGATCTGAAAATAAAAGATAACATCCATTAATGGCATTATTCCCATATAAAGTTAAAATATTGTAAGTAAAAAGACCAATAAAAATGATTTTCATCTTATTGTGTAAGATACCTAAATACTATAACGTTTTGGGGTTGGAAGTAAATCATACAGCGGATATATTAAATGAAAATTTCCAAAAAGTGAGGTTAAATGACAAAAAAATCCAAAAAAGTTATTTGAAAAAGTTGCTTAGAATTCAATTCTCAAGCTATGTGCGAATTTTTGTAAAGATATTTAAAAAAATGAAAATCACTATTTTTCCAAATATCGTTTCATTAAATTACATATTTCCGTTTTTTACGTTTTTAACAGCTCAACAGCAGTAATATTTCTAAATTTGGGTGATACTCAAACAATTTTGTCAATGTTTCCATAATTAACACAGTGAAAACTGAAAAGTACGTTTTCGGTATGACAATTGTTGTTGCAAGGGACTTCATATAGAACTAATAAATGAAAGTTCACAAACATTTTCATTATAAACCACTCAGCAAGCATTATCGTTTATTAAAAATTATAATACTTTTTTTTGTTTTTTGTATTAAAATGAAAAGCGTTAGTCCAAAACTAGGTATTAAAGTAGATTTTGAAATTAGGGAGCAACGAATAATAAACAGTAGGTAAAATAAAAATAGTAGCAATTACTCATTTACCAGAAAATTAAAATAGTTTACTACATTATTTTGTTGTTTTAATTTCAACGCCTACCTTACTTATAAGACACAGAACGATATATGTGTCTAACAAGTTGTTCATTACTATTAGTTATTGTTTAAATGTTTTTGCTTAATAAGAATTCACATCATTAGCTAAAAGTACTTTATTATTAATCATTTACTTCTATTGAGTTTCATAGACATTAAACTATTTTTATTTTACCTACTATTTATTATTCCCTGTTCTCTAATTTCAAAACCTACTTTGGAATATTTGGAAAAATTGTGATTTTTAAATTTTTTAAAGTATCTTTACAAAAATTTGCACACAGTCTCAAAATTGAATTCTAAACAACTTTTTCAAATAACTTATTTGGATATCATGTCATCTAACCTCACTTTTTGGAGATTAACATCATATTTTTGAAATTTATCGCCATACTAGTGGTCACGTGGCGTGTGTCAAAATAGATTTTGGGGTTCCCAGACATGCACAACCTATCCCCAAAAAAAGTTTTAGAATATCTTAATAATAAAAAAATTTCCCATAGGTTGCAATATTTATGCCGGTCACTGTATAATAAATTATAATTTCGATTGCTTATTATTAGCTAAATACAAGGAGTAAAAACTAATAATAGCAGGAGATTTCAATGTCTACTTTCTGGTTCCTGGTGGTGACTTGAGAGTCTTAGTAGAGTGTGGCACATCGTTCGGACTACATGCTTCATTCAACAAGCCGTCCTGAGAGACATCTTCAAGCAGTTGTCTATACAATA
This sequence comes from Protaetia brevitarsis, assembly GCA_004143645.1. NCBI lineage: Eukaryota > Metazoa > Arthropoda > Insecta > Coleoptera > Scarabaeidae > Protaetia > Protaetia brevitarsis. Next base: position 996,209 of record RXPK01000105.1, read on the forward strand.
TATTAACTAACGCACCTTTCCTGTTTATCGCGATAAGACTGCTTAATATACATCTTTCTGATCACTTGACCCAAGAGATATCTCTATCACTTGAGCTACCAAGAGTCAAAAATAAAGATGTTGTAAAACCCAGATGTATTAATGCTGAAACATTGTCTGAGAAAATAAAGTCCACACCATGGAATGCAATACTCACTGGTAATAAGCGCCAGGTATATACAGCTTTCCATGATTACATCGTATAGTAACGCATGTCTTGAGAAATGAAAAGCAAATAAAGAACTACCAAAGAGGAAAAAACTTACTCAACAGCCCAAAACTACATGAAATGGAATGAACGCTTGATGCACTTTATACCAAGTACATACTATGTACATAGGTATTACTTAAAGTAACCAATGGCAAGGAAGAACAACTATACAAAACACTGAAAAAGGATTGTAAAGAGGAGTAGTATAAATAGATACGAAATATTCATAAATTAGACATTTACAAAGCATTATAGCAATATAACATATAAATATATCTACTAAACACGTATAAATCATATTAGTAATGGGTATGTTCGCCATTGTTTTCAACGAGTTGGTCTTGACTACACCAGTTTAGGAATGTAGTGATCTTTCAGGTTTTCCCAAGGGTACTCTATTGCTTCTGTCAGGTTCGTCATAGATCAAAGTAGGAAGAATTAGCTATTTTTTATGCCGCTCATATGTTTTTTTATCATATGTGGCCACAGAATTCCGTAAGATTGAGGACTATGAAAGCCAAGGCAAAATATTGAAATTATTGTTGAAAAGCAAAAATACCTCGTTTATAGCCAAAACCATTTCCAGTTACTTTGCTGTGGATGCTAGGATAGTTAGCAGTCGAAGGTAGTGAGTTAGCAAGGAAAGGATCGTCCATTTTATACACTAGGATAAAACAACCAGGCAAATTCATGGAAACACCTTCATTAAGGGACCATCAAAGAAGAATTATTGCAGCTTAGTAGGGCTGCTGAAGGATACCTACAGAAAATTGGGTTCAACACTGAAGATACCAACTGCAGCATATGTAATGGGAGGCCAGAGAACACTATCACATCTTGTGTGAATACGATGCTCTGCATGCAAAAAGACACTGAAACTTTTAGTACGCCAAAAATGAACCCAAAGGATTATCAGCCAGAAACCTATGCAAATTAGTACAGGGTACTAAGATACTGAAATGGCTGATATAATATAATGGGTAAAAGAAACAGGAGAACAAGTACAGAAAGCCAAGAGGCTACAGTATTCCGGAAACTTGCATGCACATATACCGGGTGTCCAGCCTAAGATGTAACGGTCCATAGACGATTTATTATTGTTTTTTTGAAAAAAATGTTTCAAATAAATGTTGCCTCGAATCATATTCTACATATTTTAAAATTAGTGTCAGTAATGGCGGACTTCCGGTTGTACCGGAAGTAGATACTAACTTTATTATTTTAAATCATCATGTATATTATTGTACTTTTGGATTCCTTGTTAAATTTAAAGAACAATATGCTAGGCATACATTGGGGCTAAGTTGCACCGTTTCCGAATTATATGACATGATTAAGCGAAAACTGAAAACCGCATCTTTCTAATTTTCGTATTTCCGGAGATACTTCCAAACACCGCAGACATTGCAAATATCATTTTTTTCGAAAAACGTCATGTAATTCGGAAACGGTACAACTTAGCCCCAATGTATGTCTAACGTATTGTTATTTAAATTTAACAAGGAATCCAAAAGTACAATAATATACCCTGTATACTATTGTACTGTTCCATTTAAAATAATAAAGTTAGTATCTACTTCCGGTACAACGGGAAGTCCGCCATTACTGAAACTAATTTTAAAATGTCTAGAATATGATTCGAGGCAACATTTATTTGAAACATTTTTCCAAAAGAACAATAATAAAGCGGCTATGGACCGTTGCATCTTAGGCTGGACATCCGGTATGCAAAATATAATCGTAGAATGTACAAAAAATTTCTTATTCTTATTAATACAATAAAGAACTGGTATAAGTAGGTCGATACGAAATACGAAAGCTTTTAATAGTTGAAATTCATATCATCTGACTCCCAAGTAAGATACGAACCTTTGATAGGAATCATACGGATTCTGTCCATCTCTAGTAGGTTCTAGATCTAATCATCTAATATTAAGCATAAAAAATATGTATTATTTCCTTTCTTTTCAGTTACTACAAAGTTGCGAAAGTGACATATCTTTAATGTAGAGTAAGCGTTCGATGGAAATGTTGAAATGTCTTAAGGTATATAATGAATGGTTAAAGTTTCATTCCGTGACATTTGTGAGTAAACCCATCAAAAATTGCAAATAAACTGGAATAATCCTTATAAGATTATTATTACTTACCTATTTTTTTTCTCGTATAAAAGAATGAAAAAATAGTTAAGATTTACAATCGTTCACACTCCAAATAAACCCAATTTCACATCTCATACAAATTACGATTTTCATAGCCTGGAGGAGGACAAGACATTTAGTTTTTGTGTAAGAATAATTTACGGTAGGTTCTTTTTCGGCACCGCCAAAATAAAAATAAGATTACTGGTTTTGAAAATAAACAAGCAGAGAGCATAACCAAGCCGTGAAAGAAATACCTCAAGGGAACCCGCCGTCTAGTCGTTTATATTGCAACGAAACTTGTAGTCTGGCAATTCCAGTAGACCGACATTTATCTCCATGCTGGGTCGAGGAAAAAAAAACACCTTTATCAGCGTTTACTTTAAAAGTCGTAATCACTGAGTTACGGTGGAAAAAAAAAAAAACGCTGACGAATAATTGCTTAATTTTTTTCCCAATAAGTTACATTACACGTTTATATTTCTATTAAATATCAATTAAGGAAGCCAACGTATCAGCGACAGAAAATAAATGGAATTTCTTCAAAGGAATGTTTTTCTGAAATACGTTTCGGTTTCGAGTTCTCTACTTGGTGTGATAAGAAATATTTTTCTAATCCCTAATATTCTTTAGAGTCTCTTATCCAATAGGGGAACCTGAATGCTTCTCAAATTACACTGGTCAACAAAATTTCGGATTTATTTTGTCCCATCAGGTAAAGTGGGTTAACTTGGTAGTACTTATTTCGTATCTGTTTTCAGAATTTTTCTATCAATCAGTTTCAGAGTGACAAAACAATGAAATTTTGTGAAAGTATATATTATAATGTGTGCATAAATCATGAAAAAATGACGTATAAAGTGATATATTGATTTGGAAAATATGCCGACTTTCGGCTGTACCTTGCATCAGAAAAATCTCTCTTCAGAATCCAGGAATAGTCTGCCAACATAGCAGGACTCCATTTCCCTTGATATAGTTCATTTACTGTAACAGACGAGGTACGTCATTTCTTGCAATTTCGGGCCATGCAATATCATATTAATATATAACGAACTAACATATAACTTATTCATGTTCAATTAAAGATACTATATTGGTGCCTACTGCTTTTTAAATTGCATGCTTGTCACATCTTCCCAATGTATTCCCACCAATTTAATTATTGCTGTCAACTGTCAAAGGGTTATATCCTGTATTTGCAATAAAGTATGGGGATTTGCGTTTATACTTGATAAATATTTATTTAAAATAAGTAGTTATTACAACTAAACCCTACCGAAACTATTGTGTAAACAATCGAAGAAGTTAATAGTTTCGTTAATCTTATATTTCGACGCAGAACACGAGAACAACGGCCCATTTACTCCCGTTAAGTTTCGTGCGAGAAGTATGTATAAAATCCATATATTTTTAATGTCGTATTCTTTACAGTATTTCGTTTTCTAGAGAGTGACGAGTGCTCTAAACATTCATGTTGCAAACATAAGCAAAATTTCATCCACGAGTAAACAAGGAATTACATCCACTAACCCAAAACGAAAATGCATATGAAATAAATGTTGTAAAAATCGATTATTCTACTCATTGTCAATGTGCTATTGGAAACACAATTTATGACATGTACGAAAACAGTGAATATATGCAAATATTGTTTACAGAAGTGGTTCTTTCACATACATTTTTCAAACTAACATAACACATTAAATATTTTGAACAATGTTCTTAAAGAAAATGACATTTTCTATGGTTTAAACACATTGTTGTGGTAAATATTATTTGTTCTCAAAGAAAAGGAAGTTACGAAACAATTGATGAAATATGGCAGATTGGAGGATGCATACAATGGTATCAAGCAGATTGAATGAAATTAGTCTGTAAATTTGACGTATTTGGTGTACAACATATTGGAAAGGAAGTTCAGAAGTAGTAAATCAGAGAGATTGGTTTGGATAGAGAAGAAACTTACATACTAATCGTTACTGTGAATACTTTAAGCGATAATGATACCGATTAAACTTATTGTACTCACTTGTGCTTTTTGTTATTTTTTCCACTGCTATCATGATTAACATACTTTAAATCCTAATTTCCAAAAAGAGTCATCACTAATATTAATGGTAAATGTTATTTTTAAGAGTTTGTTTATTCACCTGTCAAAAGTGTTTGACAGTTAAATAACCTAACGGTTTGTTTACATTTTGACGAACAGAAAATTTGCAACATGGTCGTGACGTCATAGCAAACTGACTCACGTAGTACCTCGTCTGGTATAGTAAATGAACTATATCTCTTCTCCACGACTAGAATGTCCTGGTGAAATCTTTCGCCATGCTTGTCACTGACTGCTCCAAGGTTTTTTGGGAAAAAGCCCAAGTAGGAGTCAAGAACCCATGGCTTTGTACGTAAGACAACCATGCTGCTTTCTCAGTTCCATTTAGCGCCTCAACAAATTTACCTTAGCATCACTGATCCTAGGGAACTTACTCCTCATATATGCAAACCCACTGTTAATTTTATCCATACCTTTGACAAAGTTGTCATCAGCTCAAACTTAATGTGCAAAAGGAGCAAATTAATTTTTTGAGGATGAAAAAGTGGCGTACCAATGGCATTATTCTCTTCTGGTGTCAGTAAAGTTCGTTTCGGCCACTCTTTCAGGTTTGTCAGGAAATGGTGGATAAGATTGATTGTAATGGAACTATAGATGTTAATAGCCAAAGTTTTATTCTAATATCTCAAGCCGCATACCCACCAAGCCGTATATCATGGTAATTCTTGGAAAAGTGTCTATTCGAAAATGTAAAAAGATACAGAGTGATCCATTTAAAAAAGTACCGATGCCGTCATGTCTCGAAACGTATGATAGTTGTTGTATATCAAAATATGTTGCAGACTAGACTAAAAATACTACAAAAACTTTTCTTAACGTTATTTTTTAATAGAACCCATAACTTAGCCAAAAGTCAGGTGTTTCCATACATTTGCCTGACCATGTATACGATATACAAAAAAATGCTAAAGAAATACATACAAATGTCGTTTGACGACATTTGTGTATAATGCACAAGGTGTATATACATCTAGGTAAATGATGTAAATAATAGATACATACTATTTTACGCTACCATTCGAAAGAACTACAGAAACGGTGCAGGTCCGTCAATGAAACTTTTTTCTATCTCTCACTGTTCAAAAGCTATTTTGAATAAATATACTTTAAGCCGAATTGCAGCCTCTAAAATTGAAGTTCAGCAGCAACAGAGAGTGTTTTTTTACATTTCCATTTATTTTGACCAGTATATTTATCTTTTTCGTGCTTGAACCCTATATAAAACCGACGCGACGGCTTCTGAAACGTTCCGTTTCGCCATCTTCTTTAGGAGACATATTCCCTCATATTTTACAACTGTAATTCTGTGTTCCTTTGATATTTATTCGATTAGATGCCTTTGAGTTAATATTACACGAATCATAAATGCACAAGTTTGCTGTTTTTCACATGTAACTGTAAACAAATACGAAGGAAAAGCAGAAAAGATTTTTCTGTGAATGCCTTTGTCAACACAAATGCTGGTACCAGCTTCCGTTACTTGGCAGTATATATAAATAAATCAAAAAATCCTTGTTTACGAGCGCTGTATTGACTTTAAGTATTTACCTAAATAATCAAATAAGTTAGACTTTCCTTTGAAACTCTCAGAATAATTTCAAATGCGGGATTCTTTTTCAATTTCCCACAAAATTTTCACAAATATCAAATAAACATCTCTGAATGACAAATTAAATTTTGTTTTAATTACCTATCCTTTCCCGATGCGTGCTGCGCTCCTTTTTTATTTTTTAATATTTAATTTTTAATTAATAAAGTCTGCTGTTTTTAATTAAAAAGTAAGGAACTGGGTAAGAAGTATAAGCTAAAAAAAGTATTTACTGTCCATTTCGAGGCTTTTATGGGACTCCTAAGCTTGATGATGAATATTTTAGAAGTTCTTGTATTAAAATTTTGTTAATTAATTAACGCTCTCATGTGTGCTTTCAGAGAATCATATCTACTTTTTTTGTAAAAATAAATGAATTTATAGCGCCACGTTCATTGTAGGATTTCATTTCTCCCTCATTAAATTTGATTACCCAATTGTATTAAGAATGAGAGAGCACAAAACGCAATTAGTACTTTAGGTCTGATAAATTACTGAAACGTTTTTTTATAAGACAGTTTACATTAACCCGAAACGTGGTCTGAATACGTTCTAGGCTTTGGCGTAAGTCATTATGGCCTTAAGATATGATAAATTATATTTTATAACTTTGCCTTTTGTCTGTGAATGGAATTAATGTAAAACATCTCGAAATTTGAAGAGCACATTAACTGGAAACACCTTTTTGGCTTAGTACAGTTAGTTATTCGCAGTTTTTCTTTGCCTCTCTGTGAAGTGATACTGTAAATAACTTGTTCGTTTCAATATTTTATTTACATTGGAAAATAAGTATTTGCTTGTTATGTTTTACCTTTAAAGGTTGTAGGTAGCAGCAGAATAATGTACCAAGTTTGGTAATTATCGTGTCGCAATTCAGGAAACGGAAAACAACGGTTCAAACTTAGTGAAGGAAACAATTTGTAGCGATAGCCCATGAGGTTATCTGTAAAAGTTAGGCAAATCAATAAGCGCACTGTTCTGAAGTTACTGTACATTCTTGTATATTCTCAATAGGAAACGTTATGATACCATAAGCTGAATAATGAAAAACGCAGAATACTGTTTTACACTCATTCCTGATGTATGGCAAATCAGTCAACCGATTAACAGTAGAATATTTAACAGATTAATAAATTTCCTTTCGAATAGGTACCATTGTGTTTTCCGTCTGACATTTTCAAAATTGACAATTGCATTTTACATTTTAGGCCCCTTTTTGATCCTTTTTCAAATTTGCTTTTTTTTTTTATTGTGTATTCTGCCTATAAAAAAAATTATCATTTGCACCGAGTTGGTGTGTGTTTTATCATTTACATCGTAATTAAAATTTCTATAATATGGATGGAATTGACAATAGGTATTATGGACGAAACACAAGTCCTGCTTGGTGCGAAATTTTTGTATCGTTTGCTTTCGATTTTTTTAAATCCAGTAGGCCTTTGCAGCAGAGTCAAAACCATTTTCGTTTTAGATAGTACCTTTTGCGAATAATCTTACTAAGAAATGTTTTTCAGAAAGAAAATTTATGACGGTGTGCAAATTTTCATCAGCTTACTTTGATAACATCCATTGTTTGTCTATTTTGTTTAAGGTAAAGTACTATTTACGTTCACAGTACACCAACGTACTAAATTAGATTGGATTTGTATTGAGGTGGCCTGTGAACCTGTTTCACCGCGAGTTTTTCAGATCTGTTGTGATCCCCTTTTTCCTAGAGGACGCTCTCTAATTTTGCCCTTTTAGTCCTATCATCTTTGAGAGCGCCTTCTTTGTGTAGCTACTAGCTGTGGGGTTTTCCTCCCACAATACTAGAAATCTTGTCCTCGCCAAGCCTTCACATTGGCACAACACATGAACTGGTGCTTCTTCCTCCTCTTGGCAGTACCTGCAGGTTGCGTGATCTGCCAGGCCTATGTTGTACATGTGCATATTAAGTCTACAGTGACCAGTCAGCAGACCGACGATCATTTTGACGGTCTTCCTGTTATTCAGTAGATTCCTCGTGAATTCAGGCCTCTGCTCCTTTAGGAACTCTTTTGCCTGTCTTTGTCCCGGTGATTTCGGTCACCATTCTGTGGAGTGATTGTGTATCCATTCATTGATGGATTTTTTTAATTTGCGATTTGGTAGTGCCGAAAGAGGGGTCGGCTCCAACGAATGATCTTGACGAAGCTCGTCGGCCGCCTCATTTCCTATCACGCCCGAGTGGCTAGGGACCCAAGCCAAGGTTACTCTTCTTTGGGTGCTCACCTCATTTAGCACGCTTACACAGTTCCAAATTAGCTTAGTGTCCACGCTTGTGGCGCTAATCGTTTTAAGTGTGGACTGACTGTCAGGGAAGATGGCGACGCTTTTAACTGACTCGGTACATCTTTCTATTTCTAGGACATGCCAATATACTAAGAAAAGATTACTAAGAAAAATGAATTAGACTTTTTGTTCTAATTATTTTTCTCAGAGTTATGTAAATTTTTAGACTTATCGGCCTACTATGATAATAATGATGATAAAAATGATTGACGGAAAAGTTAATCATAATAATCGAAGTAGGACAATCAGTATGAAAACTTGCATCACTCTATAACTTTTTGCTTTAAGATTTTTTTCTTAAACATACTGATTTACTGTGAATGCACCTTATCTGAATGGAAATTGATAAACACTGGATTTTATAAAGGTAGGCCGATGACTTTGAAAATTTATATCCCGCTGTCTTTTCATTTCGAACAACATTTCTTAGTAACATTTTAGCATGATGTGAAGGGAGAAGGTACTTTGCTTGAAACGAATACATTTTTGACTCAGCTGCAAAGGCCTACTAGGTTTTAAAAACTGGAAAGCAAACGATAAATAAGTTTCAGGCCAAGCAGAACTTATTTTCCAAAAATCAAATTCTAATTCATTTTTTTTTGTTTATTACACCTATTGTCAACTTCATCAGTGGCCTGTCAGATGATCGATTTGGATTTAGAGCGGGGGGGTATCCACAATTAGAGCCCTAGGAAAACGGTTTGTGCTCTTGTAATCCTGGATATACAAAATGGTTTTAATTTTGCGCCATGGGATGGAATCCTGGAAGAGCTCAGGAGGAGAAGACTTCGCCATACCTGTATAACGTGATAGCTAGTTATTTCAAGGAGAGGTGTTTGATGGTGGGTAATGAGGGTATCCTGGAGGTGACGTGTGGCGTACCGTAAGGTTCAGTCATCGTCAAGTCCAATATTGTGGAACATCTACTACGACGGTATCCTTAGCATAGATGTGCCCTTGGGGGTTTTCTTGATAGGATATGCAGACGATCTTGGATTTGTGCTTAGAGGAAGGGATGGGCGGAGGCTGGAAACAGCGGCCAGCAGCCCTTTTGCAGAATAAGGTCAAACTGTAATCGAAAATTTGACACATTAACTAACAGCGGAGACAGATTGTGAAATCGCCAAACCGCTAACTTTTTTTTATATTGGCCCAAAACAGAATCTGAAATTCTTTATTGGGCGGAATAGTTGTGACGTTGTACTAAAATTTTTCAAAAATATACATTTTCAAACTTTTTGTTCCTTTGAAAATACTGATCTCATAAACAAAAAAAAACCTGTAAATTCGTAGTAATTTGAAACTTTTTTTTTCCCAATAAAAAATTAAAAAAAAATTGTTTCCCGACCCTATTGCCGAGTGGCTAAAAACCAAACAGTTAAAGCTCGCACGACAAGAAACTGAGATCGTACTCTTCACAGCCAGCAGAAAGTTAAAAGGAATAAGTGTGCGAGGAGACGCCAAAATATCAAGCCAGGCAAGCCTAAAGCATCTATTTATCTGGATAGAAACATGAGTATGGCCGCACATGTCCGAAAAACCACCGAAAAGGCAGCGTAAGTCCCTACAAATCTTTACCACCTAATGTCTAATATTGGGGGATCAAAGGAAGCCAGCAGAAGACTCTTCGGATCTGTTGTATAGTCCATTATACTCTATGAGGCACGGATCTGGAGGAAAGCGATGGTCGTGGAGGCGCATAAAAAGGTCTTCGAAAAGGTCAAGCAATAACTAGCCATACGCCTCACCTGTGCGCAAAGAATAGCGTCGACCAAGTCACTATAGAAGGAGATGATTGCCAGAAAGAACATGTTGGAGAGCTCGAACAGCTGCGAGAATCTCTCTCCGAAGTAGTGTATCAGCAGTTTCAGGTGGAAGTGAACATCTCGAATCAGGGGTGTTTTTTAGTCGGTAGGAATCCGACACGCCTCGGCGACACGTAAAAAAAAACTTCTGTATATACATTTGCCATTTATAGGTAAAAATAAAGACGTTTACATTTTACAAAAGCATACAAACACCTAACTTGTTTTCCGATTATATTTTAAATACCATTCTTCCTTCTTTCTTTTTTCTTCTTGTCAACCCTTGGTTACCGCAAAACCAATAGTACTTATATAATACACTACCACTGTCTAAATTTAAGTGGTACCTAATTATGAATACCTGATGATTGTTTCTACGTATCGCGGTTTTAGCGGAACTATAATAAAATTCGGATAAGAGTTCCATTTTTTTGCTTTACATTAAACTCTTCTCCAAATCTCATTATTATTCCGCTAAAGCGAGGATACGCAAGTTATAATATAAATGGGTTCTATAGGTCAACAGAAAGACAAATTACAAATCTATCTCGATTTATGCGTTCAGTTAACGGCTTCTTCAAGCAAAAAAAAATGTAATATTTGCTGACGACAACTGAAAGGAAAGAATATAAAAGAACATTTTGTTAGAAAACTAATCAAACACGATTAGACTAGACTAGATTAGAGTTGGGTGACCATGAAGGCCTGCTTTACCGAGACTTTTTCAGCTCCATTGTGGCTCCCCTTTTCTAGAGGGCGCTCTCTAATTTTGACCTTGTTATAAGACTTATCATATTTTAGTAATGATTACTAAGGAAAAGGTGCCTAGTGCTGGGCCCAGCAACATAAAGCTTTCTGGGCCCAGCACTAGGCACCCTAAACACCTTTTCCTCGCAGGACATCGCAGTGGCGCAGAATATGAGTTGGCATGTCTTCCTTCCCTTGGTAGAATCTCCAAATAGCAACTTCTGTTAGGCCTATGTTCAAAATATGTTTATTTAGTCTAAAATGATAGCCCAACAGCGCTACCATCATTTTTGTCTTCACTCAGTAGGTCTTAATCAAATACGACAAAACGAAGCAAGAAAATTAATACCAAATGATGTTATCGAGTAGTGTGGTATGTAAAAGAAAATGGGAGTGTATAACATGGACTCGCATTTGAAAGTAAAAGAAAAAAGAATTAAAAGATGGTTTCAAAAAACGAGAAAAGAATTCATATCTTTTATCAACCTGGTAATATTTCTAAACCCCGAGGCAATAATATTTTTCCTCTACGTTGCAGTAGTTAAAAGGAAATCTTATTTTTAATTATATATTACAATGAAATTGTACCCACAACAGAACACGAAGTTACAATGTGCCTACTGAAATTTCTTATAACTTGAGATTTAGTACTGGAGTATTTTTCCGTCATTGCTAGCATCGTAAAAGCAGCGGCTGTATTTAATTGTATAAACGGCTATCTATCTTTCTACGCATGTGGAGCAGATGAAACACATGAAAAAAGGACGAAAAGGATATTTGTCCCACATGTTGTAAAGGGATCAGTAGCACTTTGTGCAAGACCTAAATTTTCGAGCAATTTAATGCTTTCGCACTCGTTCTAAAAGGTAAGATAGAATATTATTGGGAAAAAATACGAAAACAGCATTCCGTTTTCCGGAAAAAATATTTAAAAGATTCCATCCGGTGGCTTCATCGGGTGAATGAAATGTAAGACACTATTAAGACATTTCTGTTTATACATTGATAGGTAGTAATGGGAAGTCATATAAAACTTTTTGGTCATTCACAGCTAAGCCTAACTTGACACGTTTATCGATTTTTAAGTATTCTAACAAGTCTAGCTTTTTACTTTTACTTTGAGTATGTAAAATGTAAAAATTATTATTAAAGTTGTGGTTAAATTCTAACCCATGACTGGCGAACGTAGAATCCATCTTCTTATCTTTGTAGCTTCTCATGTGTTTGGATATCCGCGTAGCAAAAGATCTACCTGCCTATCCTATGTACACTTTACCACACTCACACGTCAATCTACAGACTAGTACACTTTATTTAAGAAAAACTAAATAATTATAAATCATCCCAACCCCGTGCTCCACCTAAAAAAGGTACTACACGAGGCTACCTATTCTAAGTACTATATGGATTCCATAACAATTGAAATGTTCCTACTTTAACTTAATAATTTTCCTATGTCAATATACAGATGCCCAAGCAAATTTTCTTCTATGTTTTGTCCTTATTAGTTCTTTTTTTAAATCTACCTAAATTGTTGTTTGTTTTATAAGCGATGTAGCCCTGGTTAATATTCTTAATGAATTTACCAATTTTTGCTGATGCTTCACCTAAACAGTTCAAAGAGGGATAATTAGTGGTGGGCACTATCGATATTTTCAGTTATCGATAATCGGACCAATTATCGATAGAGCAATATGACAGTTATCGCTCCAGATATTTGAAAAGCACAAAGCTCTTGATACAAGAAGTATATCTGCCATCTGTGCAAAGTGCCAAGAGACGATACCGGATTGGTTAGTTGTAGTGATGAACTGATCGAGTGAAACAAACTTTCGGTAAAGCTAAACGAATAAACATAAATAAACAAATCTTCTAATACTTACGCCGAAATAGCGTTGCTGCAGGCGCACTAACGGTGTAAAGAATGAGATGAGATAAGAAAATCCAACGCGTGTTGGTTTAGTGTTACAAAATAATTTTCCATTCCATGAACTCATTACTCGTTTGCTTTTTGAGTAAACAATTTTGTGGAATTTGTGTTTGTAGGAGCACAACATGCCTGCTAGTTGCTGCATCCGATTCCCTATATGTATAATCACTGGACAATCGATTATCGATGACAGTTTGCCGGTTTGGATATGTTCAGAATGCCATCGCTACGCACTCAAATCTCAAATAACTTACCATAAAGTGTGTCCACTATGTCACGTGAATATTTCGGCAGTGTAGGAGGATTAAATATTTTATCAATTTTATAGTAATGATTGAAATAAAAAAACAATAAATAATAAAAGATAAAGTTATCAAAACATAATCTTTATTAATCGACAATACCGAATGAAAACAGTTATGTTACAACTATTTACCAGATGATGGAGAGAATGGCAATAATATGGAGGCATGACATAGTCAATGATTCAAACATACAAATGAACATTTCAATTAGCAAATACTAGTAATATTCACCAGTAATATCGTCAATCATGAATTTCTAGGTGGATGGAATTCCTCATGATAGGAACGTCCACGATAACTATCGATAGTTGACTATCGATAACTATCGATAGTTGACTATCGTTAACTATCGATAGTTGACTATCGTTAACTATCGATAGTTGACTGTCGATAACTATCAATTGTTGACTATCGATAACTATCGATAGTTGAATATCGATAACTATGGATAGTTGATTATTTATCGATAACTATCGATAGTGCCCATATTCTGAGGACATGTTATTTCAGTAGAGAAATAACATGTCCTCAGAATTACATTGTATTTTGTTTCTTGCTATTTATTATTTGTGTTTTTTTTTTATTGCATACTGATAACTGTCTTAACACTATCCCAGTGAGAACAAGTTGGTTACATTTACGTGAATTTAACGTTGTATTGGTTGAAACAACGTTAATGGTTATAAGTAACACGTTTATTATATAACCAATTTTTAACTATACATTGAAGAAACGTTATATTAACTAAAAAATGTAACGGATAGTTTAAATTTAACTAAAATAACACGTTGTAGTTGCATCGTTTATTTTAAGTTATAAAACAACGTTACAATATGAGAAATTATTAACTGAAATGTAATGCATAGTTTAAATATAACTAAAATAAAACGTTATAGTTTCACTGCTTATTTTACGTTAAAAAACAACGTGAAAATATAAAAAATTATTAACTGAAATGTACCGCATAGTTTAAATATAACTAAAATAAAACGTTTTAGTTACACCGTTTACTCTGCGTGAAAGACAACGTTGAAAAATGAAAATTAGTGGCTGAAATGTTAACGCATAGTTTAGATATAACTAAAATATGAAGTTGTAGTTTCACCGTTTACTCGTTGAAAGACGTTTGAAAGACAACGTTGAAAAATGAAAAATTAGTGGCTGAAATGTAACGCATAGTTTAGATATAACTAAAATATGAAGTTGTAGTTTCACCGTTTACTCGTTGAAAGACGTTTGAAAGACAACGTTGAAAAATGAAAAATTATTAACTGAAACGTAACGCATATTTCAAGTACAACTAAAATAAAACGTAGCTTCACCATTTACTCTACGTTAAAAAGCAACGTTGAAATATGAAAAACTATTAACTGCAATCCAACGCATAAGTATAAGTATAGTTAAAATAAAATGGTGTTAAATTTGTTTGTTTTAAGATAAGATGTGCTTTTGCATGAATGAATGCAAAATGTTATTTAACAATAGGTAACACAATTATTGTATTAAAACTGCACTACTGATGAATGTATCATCCCTCCCCCATTTCAAATAAACTCTTCCACCTCTGTTGCGCATCTGCAACGTGCACGGTACACTTGCAGTTACATGTCTACTACGCTAGTCGAGTGTTAGAACTTTTCTTTATCTTTATAACAAAGTTTTATATTAATATGTGATACGCAACAATCAGTGTATTGAACTAAACGGTGAGTAGCTAGGTACCCCATCAATTAAGTCTATCCTGGTTATATTTGCATATACGATGCACATTGCACGTATAATTATGTATATGCATATACACAATTAGCAAAACAGCATAGTAGCCATCTTAAAATAAGAACACTAATGTCAGAAAATTTAACTATATTCTAAAATTTGTTCTTGAGGAATCTGGTTTCTTAGTATACACCACCTTCTTACTTTATTTTCAAATATATAGGTTAGCGAATGCTGATGGTTCTAAAATCTGGATTCTTGTGTAAAAGAAATTATTCTAATTACTGTTACATGACGTCGTTGCAGTGAAGCATAACTGGAAGGGAAGGAACACTTAGTTTTCACAAAACGGGAACCAGAGATAATACGGGAACTATAGTAACAATATACAGTGAGTATTAAATACTTTCATTCGTTTGTAATACAAAAATCTAAGAAACCAATCAAAATAAACATTAACTTATATATATATATATATATATATATATATATATATATATATATATATATATATATATATATATATATATATATATCCCTAAAATTTACAGCCTGTAGTCCTTGGTGTTACTTATGATACCTGTTGTTTGAGTCTTCCATTTAAAGTTACAATTAAACAATACATACATACAGCAGAAAGTGCAGTGAAGGACTGGTTGAAATATACGCCCAATGGACTGTTTGGGTAGAAGACCTGGATGTGCAGAAAAAGGGAAAATGTATATATCTATAAATGAAATGACCTCGTTACTTTCTTAGTTTTGGTAAAGAATTCTATTATCTTTTTATTATTATTATTGTTATTATTGCATTGTATTATATTTATAGGTAATTACATTTTAGTTTTTCTGAAGAAGCATTATGTTTCATTGAAGAGCTTATCCTGAGTTCAATACTATGATGTGATCATTGAATGATTTAATTAAAATAAAATTTAATTTAGTATTGGACATTATGACTTTTAATCTATAACCAATTTTTCGTTATCACCACATACTGTTGATTTTCATACATTGGGCACCTCACTAAATTACGCATATGTGACGTTACTACTACGTGGTTATAAAGGTTTGATATAGAAATTTTATTAACCCTTCGTTAGTGTGGTGTAGTTGCCATACCCCAGTATGTAGGCAAACATACTGGTGTATGGCATACTCCACCACACTAACGAAGGGTTAACGTTGAGGTTACGTTACCTGTAAACCGATTTTTTACGTTTTACAGAGGTGGTTTATTAAACGTTAAAATACAGCTTGTGCTAAACGTTTCTATTTAACGATATTTTCTATTAAAAATTAAACGTTAAAATAACATTAGCATATGACGTGAAATAACGCTTAATAAGTAACTTTTTGTCAACGTATTTTGTCGGGACATAGATATGTCGCTTCGACGTTGTTTATAAACGTTACGAAACGTTCGGTTACCGTTAAGAACAACGTTTTCTTAACGTTTATGTTCTTATTGGGTAGTATTTGGTTTCATGGTTTTATCAATACCAGCTACTATAGATATTACAAAAGAAAGAATTAGTTCCATTCAGTGAATAGTTGACTGATGACTGATAATCCAAACGTTTTTAACTAGCATAATCCTTTAGCTTATTTCTAAAAAAAAAAAATAATAACACATTAAGACGGACGATTCTTGTAGTGTTTGTATTGAACTTGGGCATCTTTCTGCGTTGTAAGGTAAATATAAATATATTCGTGGTGGGCACGACGACGTTCAACTATCGATAGTCGGATATCCATAATTATCGATAGTCAACTATCGATAGTTATCGATAGTCGCTATCGATAGTGCCCACCACTAAGTATAATTAAGGGGATCTATATTATGTGAAATTTTAAATTAATGAAAGGGTGAAGGACTCTTGTTTTTTAAAAGGAATATTATCAATGCTATTAACAGCTATGGTATATATTCTCTAGATCAAAATTAGTTCTGTTGGTTGCTTCTTTTTAACGTTTTGTTATTTCACTCATCGAATATATAGTTTCAACAAGTATCTCCCTCTTCTATTAATTTTTTAACAAATATTTTATATAATTCAATTTATTGTCGTCTATATACAATCAAACTTTACATTTATTTAATTCATTTTTTCTTCATTGTACACAGCCTATATCTTCAAAAGTCATACATACCGTTTATACCAGTCTATTTATTGGGAACAGTAACGCCTCTAAACAGCTATTACCTCATGAATTACAGTTTTATTACCCCGGGAGACGAAATTAATTTCATGTAAGAGCTCGCAATTAGCGCGATTGTCTGCTCCAGGTTTGGTACAGGTGACGCTTTAGGTTTTAATCTGAATCCCTTAAAATAGAAATTTAATGAGGCACTGCATTACTAAATAGGGTACAAACAAACTATGCAAATGAGCTACGGGTTCCGTCTGCGAAGACGTTAGCACAAAGTTGCCAGTATCTTTAGGTCTCTTGGTATAAAACAACTTTAACCGGCATCGTCCACTGAAACTAGCGCTCCAATTAAAGTCGCACAGCCTACTGCATAAGTCTTAATTCGGTTTAATTAGCCGTTCAGTACTACTCCATTTTCTTATTGTTATATAAAAATGTGCTAGGACTGTGTTATGTCTAAATGCTTTCACAAAATGAACATTATAGTTATATGAAGACCAACGCGTTTTTAGGGGATCGTTATGATTATTATCGCGTTTTTTTTTTTCACCATACTCATAATGAAAGGTAAATTTGTCATGAAACGATAGTACTATAATATTTAAATTTGCCATGTCGTAGTTTGATAAACAAAGATGGTACAACAAAAAATAATAATCAGTTGTGTGCACAGGGCGTGGTATGCGCAAGAATTATGTCATATGTTGGCTCTGTCGCTGCCGTTCTTAACTTAGCTTTCTTTTAGGAAATGTGAAATTCCAGAAGAGAATAACGAGAAGAATACTGGATATGCTATCAATAATCTACATTCACTGAGTAAATATTCATCAACAGAACGAAATGTGTCATTGTTTTGATAAAATATTATTTACAGTGTTTGATTAAGTAATAACAAGATTCATTAGTAAAATAAATTAGTTTTCATTATTCCACGGATAATATTTGTTACGGTAACTATATTTTTATATGTACAATAAATATTTTTTTAATAATATGAATATGCACGAATAGATATTGCTACTTTTACGTATGCTTTTCACAATTTTCACAATATGAACGCAATAAAGTATTAAATAACATTTTCTTCGTTAGTTCAATAGTTTGTAATTTACTGCAAGTACGACCAGATAGCATAGCTTAGTGAAAGGTGCACGGCCGTGATTGAATTATTGACTAACGCCGCGGGCGCAGACTAAATAGATAGGAATTTAGAGTCTGATCCCTAAAAGGCGTGTATCTAAACTTGTGATTTCTTAGGGGAAAATCGGGAGTAATACTTGCGACACGATACTGGTAAAAGTGAATTTGCTATTGGAGGAATGCCAAAGAGTAGGTAGGCCACTACATTCGCGTCGGCTTATATACGAAAAGTTGTAACATATTTTCAATTTTTTTTTTGTTAAGGATTTTACAGGTTCAGAAGGACATTTTTCAAAATTATTTTGAAGTATACGGGGTGACTCAAGGAAAAGTTTTACACCAAACTTTGTGAAAAATCAATGGAACCCCCTATATATTATCACATATGTTGATAGTATAGACTAAATAAAGGCAAAAACAAAATTATAAATTACTAAGAAACTATAACAGATAGGTATAGGAAGCATTAATACAAGCTTGAAAACCGTTAAAATTAGAATCTAAATAAGGTAACAAATACAGGGTGTTCCATTTAAAATAAGAAAGTTACTTGTCTTTAAAGATAGTAAAAATGAAAAATATACGTTTGTTCACCCCGTATAATTTTTTGCATTACTTTTATTTTATTATCACTTTAGTTAAAAAATTAATACAGTTTAAAATATCTAGCTTAAGTATGCATGAAAGGCATGCCTCTGCAAATTTGGTCTCCATTTTGAAAGATACTTAATTATCTCGTAAACGAGTTGAGTTAGGCATAAGATACCTAACACCAACTTTATTTAGTTTGTACTATCAAAATATGTCATAATATACAGGGTGTTGCATTTAATTTTTCACAACTTTGGTGTGTAACTTTTCTTTGAGTCACTTTGTATACTTATATAAATAAATAATAAAATAATTTTGAAATTGGTCCTTCTGAACCTGTATAGCCCTTAACAAAGAAATGGAAAATATGTTACCACTTCTCGTATATAAACCGACGCGAATGTGGTTGCCCACCCTGTTCCTATGTATATATGTATTGTTCCTCTATAATGGACCATGAGCCTCTGCTGTGGGGGCATTCTTACGGTTAATTGTTTAGGCAATCTCTTTTGATGTTAATCACCAATGCTTAATATCAATCTTTTGATATCCTGCAATCGAATTAAATAAAGCTGTAACGCTTACGCAACAGTGAATTGAGTGAATGAAATACAATTATTGCGTCAATCAATCAAGTTCATTATTTTAATTAAAAGTTTACTCTATGACAATGACTAAAATTTATGAATAACTTACATTAAGTCAACCACTTGCGATTAGCACAGCATATCCAATATTCTGTCGACACAGGCTCTGATAATTTGAGTATTGCTCCCAATAAATATTTTATAAACTTATTTTGTGTTCTGTTTTATTAACTGATTTTCTGCTACTGGCAATATATATCAGTGTTTAAAAGAAAACCATAGCAATTGGGTATTATTAATATTACCGCTCATAATTGAATGAATTTTAATAAGTATAGTGAACCCAAAATGAGAAGTACATGTGTCGTCATATTCGTTTAGAGCGCTGCAATCTTCGGAAGAGTCTATTATGCTAGAGGTGTATCAGTTTTGAGTTCAGAGACTCACACTGTTGAAAATTTTAACACCTTTCTGACTAATTTAATAGTTAGGAGAGGTCCACAATCTTTTCGTGTTATTTTGTCGCGAATTATACGATATATACGTCAAATTTAAATTTGACGAGCAAAGATAGTCAAGTATTGTCTATTGCTAAGGAGTTATTTTGTCCGACTGACACGTGGAATTATAAAATACTGTTAGTCACATTTTATTTGATCTAGACTAGACAAATTTACTAGCTGTTTAACTAAATGAATGCAGTCTATTGGGTGATTTAACACCGTTTTTTAAACACGACATCTTTTTAATATGCAACTCTTATTTCTTAATGCTATAATATTCTCTCTTTAAGACGTTTTCTCAATTATAAATATGCAGAACCACTCATTCAAAAGTTTTGGTTTCAATTAAATGTATTAATTTTAAAATGATTTTTTGAGAACCATTATAAAATTATGTGAATGTTTATGCTATTTGACTAAAATCTGAACTAATTACGTAAATAAATGTTCCCAATACATTCTTAAGATGTTGAAAGTTTTTATGCACACTGGAATTAACGATTAATAACACAAGGTTACACTTTGCAGGTGAGTATACGATTGGTGGTTTGTTTGTATATGTTAATACGCAGAAACAAACCCGAAAACAGATACACGTGCAATGCACGTGGTACGTATAATGCAATACCGTATTAGATTAGGTGGGGTTTCTATATTTCTATTCGAGGGAAAAATTTTGATTGGCGCTTCTGAATGTCTAGAAAAATAGTAAATGCTTATATCTGAACAAAGAATTCACACGAAACTCTAGTAATTTCTGTTCTATTAAACACACGTAGTGAACTCGTCTGGCAAAGTTTGTAAAAATCAACACTAAAATATTTGACTAGCGCAAAATTAATGCAAACACCGATAATATTTTCAACAGTGTAGGAACATTGGATCAGTCAAAATTCAAAATAGCACCTATCTTTGAATTTGCGCGAATTTGTGGAATTTTTTCTTGTGTGTTTCATAATTTGTATTTTTGCTTCCTCCGTACAATGCTCCTTTTTAATTCATATTGAAGAACTAATATTTGCATTCTATTTTCACAAAACCGCGAAATATAAAACCGAAGGTGCAGATTCCTGTCGCTTTGACAGATGTATTTACTGTAATTTCTATTGTAAAAAATTCTCCGACACACATGACTTTAGTTTCTCTATTTTACGTCGACATTACGATGACGACATATGTACTTCTCATTTTGGGTTCGCTCTACCAAAGTGTTTACGTAACTGTTGTTGCATACTTATGGTGTCAACTTTACTATATTTATAATATAATTAATACATTTAATTAAAAATTGTGTTTAAGCCAGCTTTTACTCCCTATTCAGAAGTGAATCCAAAATTATGCGGATTAATTTTCTGAATTATATGTACGAGTCAGGCTACTGTGGGAAACACTTTGGCCTCGCAGAAAGTTTGAGGGAACCTTATTCGCTTGGGGCATAAAAAACTTTACGACTTGAAAGTTTATTGCCTTCCTTCAAAATTAAATTTCCCGGAGATCCGTTATAGCCAGTTTCCTAAATGGATCTTAATCGTTGTGCATGTACAGATTGTGAAGCTTTACGAGCGCAAAACGGGTTTTGTTCTGGTAATGAACATGGTTTCAAACGATAATTGTAACTTTCTTATTAAAACCTGAAAACGACCTTTCTTTTTATTAAGGAGAATAAGGTCCTGTGGAGTTATCTGTCTGCTTTAATTAAAGCTATATTTTAGCCATTAAGTTGAACATATTTAGAGTTGGATTTTAATAGCTGAGATCGAACTGGTTGCATGTGGTCTGGCAGATGAACAACCTCACAAGGTATACTAGTTTCCGCAGGATCTAACGTTCTAAGTATAATATACTGCTCTGTTTTTCAGAACACAATGCCCGGGATTTCAACATTTTATTTTTTTATAGTTCAATGCTAATTTAATATTATATTCAAATTTATATTATATTTATTTAGCTTGTCCGTTCACGATTTTTTTTTTCAATAAAATCAATTTAATTAAAATAGTGGTTTCACTACACCCAGCGACCTCTCTAAGTAAGTGAAAGAAAACTGTGGAAAGTGACTTCCTACCTGCTAGGTGGCATGGGACGCTTCAAAGGGGACCAGATCGTCTGTCAAAATCGTACTCCGGACGCTTATTAACGAATTGGCAGTTTCTCACCTAACGGGTGCACCCTCAAAGCCCCTTCTCGGTTTATTAAAATTTGAAATAAGTAATTACCGAAAATCGAAGTAAAACACTTACTGTACAAATAAAAGAAACGTTTCAAACCAAAACAAGCTTAAATCTTTATTTATTTACCCAAATGCTATGTTTCCTCAACAATTGAGACTCTATGATCACAAGGTACGTAGATTGAAATCAGTAAAATACTATATAAGACAAACTTTAATACAAAGATACGTCTTCAAACTCTCCTGGCATTTTTAAAGACTAAATGAGGTTATGGAAACGTCATATAATAAATTAAAATTCAAATAAATAACGGCGCCATCTACCCATAATCGGCAAACACTAAAATTTTAAAGCAAACGATTATCGATGATTATCGATATTTGTTAAAGATAGCTATTTTATCAGAGATATTTTTATATAACCCTTACATATAAAATTTACTAAAATAACTAAACTAAATGGCGGTTCTTATAAACCCACCCCAAATTATCGTATAGTGAAACTAAATTACACCAAAATATAAGTTTCTGATTAAAATTGAAAGGGAACTGAATTAATTCCGTTCTGTTTTAGGTGAGGTGATTCTATGGAATACTAACTTGAAAAGGACACGACGCTTGGGAGACTCTGGTGCTGGAACGGTGGTTCAGTTAGACGGGCCCCCGGTCTCGGTCAATGGCATGGTAAGGCGATCTGGTCGGGAAATCTTCGTAGGATATTTTTATAGGAAGTTTTCTTGGCAAAATTCAGGTATTCGATAAGGATTAAATAAACAGGAGTTGGCTCGATACTCTTTTAGGTAATACTTCTTGGAACTTTGATAAATTTTATAAATTGGTGGCAAAAAACGTTACAGGAAAATTAAGACAACCGTCGTGTCTGGTAGCCACCAACAAAATGAGACTTCAAATCATATTCAACGGTCAACAGCCTTCGATTGTTATCACCCAGGTCGACCAACCTGAATTTTGAAAGATAAAGCTAACCGACATTAAAGTACAGTTATTTTCTATAGTTTGAGGGGAATACGCCAAACGTTAAAATAAAAACATCCCGACGACTGAAAAATCTCTCCGAGCAAAATATAACAAACATAAAAAAAAATACCAGGTCAGTTTGAATTAACATATAAAATAAAGTTTACATTATAATAAAGCAATATTTAGCACCTAATGCTAATGTTGTTTATTTTAAATAACTATCTTTAACAAATTCATAATTCGCCTGTAGAGTAGGCAACTGAGTACACGCCTCACTTTTGAATTACTAGATAATTTAGTTTAGAACCTTGTTGTGAGTGCCTTTAATATAGATTCCATACCTCAGATATCATAGCAATACATATACAGTATACATGTCCGAAAAGTCTGGAAACTTCGAAATAACAAAATAATTAATATTTATTGAGAAAAATCATAAAACATGTCAAAACCCCTCTTTTAATAACAATAGTTTTTTTTTAAATTACAGTATAGCAGTTTCATTATAGGATAGACGCTATCATTCTCTAAATAATATTTAAAAAATTCTAAAATGAATTATTCCTTATACAAAAAAAAAAAATTAAATTAAAATGTTAGCCTTGGACGTCTTGACAAATTCATACACGATAGCAAAATTTAGTCTGAACAGAACGTATTAATTCTGGAGTAATACCTCGTATTTAGTTCGTATTCGTTCTTGCAATTTGTTCATTGTGAGGTTTAGTAGGCAATACTTTACTCTTTAAAGAACCCCACAAGGAGTAATTAAGTAGAGTTAAGTCAGGAGATTTCGCTAGCCACTCGATTAAGCCTCCCCTTCCAATCCATCGGTTTAGAAAGGTAACGTAAAAATATCGACGTACATTTCTTATATAATGCGGAGTGACTCCATGCTACGGCATCCATATTCTCTCGTTAGGTAAATCGGGATTTTCGTTATTGGAGTAGAGTACTGCAGACTCTGGAATTAGCTCATTCCTTAAAAACCTCAAATACCTTTCTCCCGTTAAATTATTATTAAAGAGAGGCCGTACAACTCTATGATCCATTATGCCCGCTCGTACATTTATTTTTTTTTTAGGATACTGAGTACGTGCTTTACGTAACCGGCGCGGCGTGGATGCTGACGTGCCGAGTATCTGCGGTTTTGACAGTTTCACGTAAAGTGAAGATAGCGTCGTCAGAAAATAAAAATATTTTTAAATTGTCAGACATCAACATTATTTTTTCACAAACAGCTCGTATACCAAACAGACTATGTACGAATGATGCATGTGTTTGCGAAGAACGGTGCTTACTGTCGATTATGATATATTAATTGCTCGAGCAAGATGTCGTGGCGCATTACGACAACAATACATTGAGTTACGTATCTTCACTGCACTGAAAAAATACTGGACGTTATATTAATAATCGATTTCACATGCCCCCAAGTGCAGCGACGCCCTTGAGTTGCACAGTGCTATGCAATTTGAGAGGAGATAAATGGGCGTTTCATCCTGTTCCCCACAAAATCTACATCCCCTACAACATCTACATTACACAAGATTCCTTTTCGAATCCAAGCTTACTCAGGTGTCCTTTCAGTTGACAATGTCCTAAAGGTATTCCTATTAATACGCGAACGTTGTTCTTACTCAGGTTGATGCATTCCGTAAACCTCTTCTGGTTATAGGTTCCCAGAAGAATTTTATTTTGCCTCATTTCCTGGAGATTCTCCCAATAATTAGATTTTCTCTGCTCCATTTCTCTTTCCAGTTTCTGCAGTATTGTACTGCTATTTATCCCGCAAAAGGGTTCAGGCCCTACAAAAGGTATTCCAGCCCCTTATTTTGCGAGATTGTCCGTTATCTCGTTTCCTTCCATTCTGTGTGGCCGCAACCTACAGGAGAGTTACTTTATTCCCTTTGCCTAACTCGTTTAATTTCCCTAGGCATTCCTAGACCATCTTGGAACTGATTTCATGTGAGCTCAGCGCCTTGATGGCTGCTTGACTATCAGACATGATGATAATCTCCTGCTTTCGATAATTTCTATCAATATGGGTAAAAGTTGACAAAAATTGTCAAATTTGGGTAATCTCCCAAATTTTCAAAGTACTTGGTTTTAGGCTCATATATTACTATTGCAGTTCTGTGCCGCTTTGGAGCCATTTGATGGACAGTTTTGAGATGATGCTATGACTCGCTCTTGTTACTAAGCTTTGTGGTGAATTTCTTCACAAAGCTGGATTTCTTTGACATGTTATCCCGGGGCATGTCCCAGGTTTGATGGCCGTCATGGGATTGAGGTCTATGCCTAATCGTTCCTTCCTTGACCATTCTAAGTGTGGTTCTTTTTGTTACGCTCTCTACCACAGTATGTAGAGGGGTAAGATCTAATACTACCTCGATAGCTGCTGTTGGGCAATCATAGCCCCAGTTATGCATACGCATGCTAATCTTTGCACTTTCGAGGAGTTAATTCTCGAGGTAGCCAGATTAGTTCTTTTGCTCCAAGCTCCTGATGCATAAGTGATGATCGGTCTCACTATTCCTGTATACATCCAAAGCAGTATTTTTGCGTTGCATCCCAGTTTTTTCCTGCAAAGTTTCTGCACACCATTAAGGCTTTTCTAGCCTTGTTAGTTACTTCAAGTTCATGTTTGTTCCATAGAAGTTTATTGACTAGGGTAAGGCCAGGTATTCAACCTCCGTTCTCCAATCTATATTTTGCCCATTCATTTTTATGGTTTCGAGATTGGATTTACTTTTCCTAGTGAATGCTACTAAGGTAGTCTTAGTGTGGTTAGCATTAAATCCTATCGATTGACACCAGCTTCCCGTGAAGTTCAATCCTCTTTGAATTATGTCACAGATTGTATTCTCAAATTTGCCTCTTGCGTATGTGATAATATCATCAGCATATCCTTAACAAGGTATGCCTAGACCAGTTAGCCCGCATAAGAGTTCGTCTACTATTGGGCTCCACATAAGTGGGGATGTAACTCCCCCCTGTGAGCATCATTTGGTCGTACTAACCGAGATGGTTTTAGTAACCTGTAAAGACGGAGCCAATTACCTTAACACTTTAACGCTCAAGTTCAAACAATTCCTTGGTTCTGACATGATTAGGTGAGATACACCCATTCCAGTATTGGAGCAGTTTCTGATTTGTCCATAATTTAAGTTGCTGTTTAGCTACTGTAGGTGTCATACTAATGGCAGGTTCCGGCCAATATAATTGCCGGACACACCCTTTTTCGCAAGTCTATCTGCTTTCTCATTCCAAGAATGAGTGAAATGCCCAGGTACTTAGATTAGGGATAGATTATTCGCCATTTCCATTGTATTTCAAGTATTTTGACAGCTCCAGATCAGTTTCGAGTTGCATTTATGCTCTTTTGATTTGGATACTACTTCTGAACAGTTGCGGGCTCTAAGATTTTTTATTGTTCCGGTGGGTTGACTTTAGTTCCTTTTATTGACGATATTGAATTAAAATTCAGGGTCTTCGGGATTTTACTTTTTTAATATTTCATTAATTAAATATTTCCTTGAAGTAGAATATCTTCGATACAAATTTCATTAGTCATACCTTCTTTATTAATTTTTGATTGTTCTGGTGGTTAAAATCTTTATCATTAAAGGTCGATTAGAGTTTTTTATTGGGATTTCTATCTTATTTCTCTATTGAATTAAACAAATTCTTATTTAATGAACGAAATTGTCTCTATACGATGAATCTTAAATTGATTTAGTTTCTGCTATTTAAAACGATTTTATACCAAATATGTTATGTATGTATATTTATGTTCAAATAAAAAATATGAGTTTTTTTGTCTTTCTACTAATGAAAGCTTTGGCAGGCCTTATCCCTTTTCGGTAGTTGAGAACCGGATGGTGGAAACTGATTTTCTTCCATATTATCTGGAATGGGACGTGGCAGGTTTTCTTCAGGTTTTATTCATTATATTCTGCGCGTTCAGGTAGGCTTGGGGACTTTCTTGTGCACTCTAGGACCTGGCATTAGTTCCTTTGGTTTATTGCTTCTTTTCCTCTTTAGCATCAAAACGACGCTATCTCTCATTGTTTCGAACTCCTCATTTGCTAACAAGTTTGTTTACCGAGCAATCACGTTCCGATATTCGAACAAAACGATCGGAAAATTGATTACCATTCAGCGCCCTTTTCACACAGTTTCGTGCAAAATTCATACGTCATGTTCTCCATACCTCGTAACCACCCTCACGTTTTATTTTTACGATTTTCATTGCAATTTCTTTTAGGTAGGTATCTAAAAATAAATAATGTAACCGATATTTGACTTCGTAGATCGTGCACTTGAACAGTAATCATCTTTTCCTATTTTAATTTAATTTCTTTTTTGAATATTTTGTAATTAAATGACAATTTTTAGTAAATAACAGCGTATAGATAAATAAAAATCTTTTGATAACTTGTTATTTGTTATTTTTAGTTTTTAGCTAAAGGGACTCGAAGCTTTCTTCATCATTCTGAGGTTAAAAATGTAAAATGAATGGACCTAACATAATTCTGTATACTTATAAGCACTTTAACACCAAATAAATTTACGTATGATCCGATATTCGTAACCTGCTAATAGTAAACATAACTTAAGGCCATTGTTCCCAAATCTTCAAAAGTAGTTGAATTCTGCACTGCTGATTCCAGCGCAAGTTCATTAAAGTAACTATTGTCCTTTGAAACACGTTAGGAAGATTACAGCTTCCGAATCTGAGTTCCGGCTTTTTCCCTTCAAAATTACCATCTGTATATAGAACATACTCTATCGTGTCAAATGAACAGGAAGGAAAGATCGAGCACCGACGATACAGGAAATGAGAACGATGAAAGCGAAAATATTGCTACTCACAGAAACGCTAGAAACGAAGGTCTCATTTCCTTTTTTCAAACGTATTTGTTCCGGCACAAAACCCCTGGAAAAGATTTTCCGTTAATTCTTTCCACCGGTTTCCGGTTCGCGAGTTAGATTATGTGACATCGGCAGGTTCTTTTCAATTTGAAGTTTCATAAGTGGAGGGATAAAATAATCTCTAGACGCGACAGAATCCATCCAGAGGACGTGGAAGCAAGATAAGAGTTTATGACATTAAGAGGATGTACGAAGGAATGATGTGTTTAATCCAAATTAGATTCTGTTAGTTTGTATAATTGCATTACGATTGCGGGTAATTCTACTATATAATTGGGTATGTGTGCGAAGCCTAACTAAATTTAGACAATTAAATAAACATTTTGTTTGAAACACCTTGGAATATCATTATTATTCAGCTTGCTTTAGCTGAAGAACCGAATGTATGATAATATAATAATAATAATAATACTCATAATTATTATTTTTCTTTGAGTCCAAAATATAACAAAGGAGGTACAAAAGGAACAAATCAATATCAACGACACATTGTATATTATATTATACAACATTACTCAATGCATATTTACATGTTCTTTGTCTAGATACTTTAATAATCATACACTCATATACACACTCCTTTTAATTATAATTGCCCATCTCTAACTCTGTCTATTTTAAACAACCTTCACATATACATTTCTTATGTTCAACACACACACATAAAAACATTGTTCGTCATATTAATACATCTATATACGTTAGAATTATATATACAGGGCGGGCCACTACACTCGCGTCGGTTTATATAAAAAAAGTGGTAACATATCTTCAATTTTTTTAGTTAAGAATTATATAGGTTCAGAAGGACCACATTTCAAAATTATTTTGAAGTATACAGGGTGACTCAAAGAAAAATTACACACCAAAGTTGTGAAAAATTAAATGGAACGTCCTATATATTATGACATATTTTGATAGTACAGACTAAATAAAGGCATGTTGGTGTTAGGTTTCTTATATCTAACTCAACCCGTTTACGAGATAATTAACTATTCTTCAAAATGTAGACCAAAATTTAAGAGGCACGTCTGTCATGCATATTTAAGCTAGATATTTTAAACTGCATTTATGTTTTAATTAAAGCATTACACTTTATAATAAAATAAAAGTAATGCAAAAGACATTCGAAAATGCCATCAATTTGGAAAATAGCGCATATATGTCTTGTTCTGAAGAAGGGTGACCCATCTGAGCTTCATAACTATCGACCCATATCACTAATATGTAACTTTGCTAAGATTTTTGAAACTGTTTTATATAAGCACATCTATTCCTCAATTTGTAATTTAATATCCCCATTCATGCAAAATAGGTCGACGGTTATTAATTTGGCCTGCTTCACTCAATTTGTTTCCGAAGTTATAGACAACAGAGGACAGGTCGACGTAATATACCTGGATTTTTAGAAGGCATTTGATCAGATAGATCATGTTCTTTTAACTAAAATGCGCTCTTTCGGCTTTCCTAACTCCCTGTTAAATTTCTTTAAACCTTATTCGCTTAATAGGAAACAATCTGTCAAGTACCGTAATTTTATATCTAAATTTATTATCCCTACATCAGGGGTCCACCAAGGCTCGAATTTAGGACCACTTCTATTCTTAATTTTTATTAATGACCTTGTTAATGATATATCCTGTCAAAAACTGATGTTTGTTGACGATTTAAAGTTGTTTGGCTCTATTGATTCTGTTGAGGACTGTAAAGAACTTCGGTTTAATATCAACGCTGTTGTTTCCTGGTGTAGTAAATGCAGACATTCACTTAATGTTTCCAAGTGTAATTCTATGATTTTTAGTAAAAAGATCAACCCCGTTACTTTTTTTATACTATCTCCGGTACTACTTTAATCTCTGTAAGTTTAACGAAAGATCTGGGAGTGTTATTTGATCCCAAAGTTTCTTTTTCTCATCACATAGCAGATGTTGTTGCACGTACCTTTAAAATTCATGGTTTTATTTACCGCAGTTGTAGAGATTATCGTGATACTAGGACTTTGAGTACGTTGCTCTTTTCTTTGATACGCTCTAGTTTAGAATATACAATTTTAATATGGTTTCCTATTTACTCAATTCATATAAATAATATTGAATCGATTCAAAGAAAGTTTTAAAGTTTCTTTATTTTTTAGCTGAGGGATCTTATTCACTAAGGGGTTTTGATTATGGGGTACTTTTAGCCAAATTCAATTTTGAATCCATGCAAGCTAGAAGTATTGTTAGTTTGATTAAATTTTTATTTAAGCTGGTGCATGATAGAATCGACTGCTCGTGGCTTTTACATAAACTTAACTTTTTCATACCTACATTTTATTGTGATCAACATAGATCTAATGTGCTGCTCCGATCTCCTGTCTCATTAATGTGTGATCACTTTAATAAACTCTCGGATGTATGCGACATCAACCATGATGGCTTGAAAGGCTCTGCTCCGATAAGCCATTGAAAAGTGCCCCTAAAGCTATCGGGCTGAAATTAAAGCAAACGAGTACTACTGTCGCACATACTATAATTAGGTACAAAACATTAGCTCAATCGATGCCACCCCAATCGAGATATTAGCATAAGGGTGGAAAAATTCAATATTTTTTCTCAGGAATCATTTAAGCTATCACGTTCCAAAAAATTATATAAGTAAACACTCTTTATGGGCATCCTATAAAAAATCAAGAACTAATTCCCTTCACTCAGTTCAAAGTTATTATTATTTTCCTCTTTTTTAGGGGTGTAATCCATATAGTACTTAGAATTGGTAGGCTTATATAGTACCTTTACGTGGACACGTACCACATCGTAATTATTTAGCTTTCACTGTAATTTTACTATTAGGACATGTGCTTCTTTTAAATCATGGCCCAATATTTTATACCAACTAGTGAATTGCGTGTTTATTCCCATGTATTTCACTGACTAAACGGAGCTATCTATTTAGAAAGAGATATATTTCTATTTTCAACTATCTCATTGATCTATGTAGGAACAAGGTATAATTTTAGCCTTTTTCACGCGATCCCGTTGTATGGCTGTTCTATTTTCGCTCTCTGGTATTCTAAATATATTCTTCTTAAATAAGTTTCATGCAAGAACGTGCGAAATGTAATTACTACTTTAATCGCCATTCCAAAATTCGCAACACGTATAAATAGAAACTTAATGTCGTCGAATTCTTTTCACTGACGCAAGACATTCAATCCAATATTGGAAACATTTACATTAGTGCGGCAATCTTCTCTTATTTTTAAATAAGAAATAATAAAAACTCCTTCAAAGTAATAAAGAATATCTTAAGCAATAAATTCAAAAGACTCTTTGATAATGGAAGCGTTTCCCAAATATTTGGAAATATTAAAAGGTTTCTAAAATTCTTACGGAAATAAAAAGTGTTACCGAAAGATTTACCATTTGGCTTTAGCGTTTAATTGCAGCATACGGTAAAAACATGTCTCAACTATCGATCAGCGTTTCTAAAGCTTAGGGATATTAAGTTCTCACGTTCTTCACTCTTAATATTTAAAATTAGAAATATTTAGGCACATATTTTTGATCGATCCAAAGTCAAAAATCTCTAAATTACTTTTAAATAATAAGTGGGTTAAAATAACAACATTCTTGAGACAGTTTTTCATATTTCATATTTCTTCCTTAAATAGAAAAAATGTGCATCATTACGAGTTGTAAAATTAATACTTACGAGGAGAGGTCGCGAAATGTTAACTTCAGTTTTGCTCCTGACTATGTGACGTGGTAGTATAAATTCCTTGAAGAACTTTTATAAAAAAACTGGCCATAGATATTGGGCTACTATTTTTATGACCCCAAATGTTAATATATGTTCCTCATTAAGTCTTCTCTCAATTACCCAGCACATGCCGGGACCTCGATAGTCTACCCATGGTCACACATTAACCGCAAAAAACGCTCCTTTTAGCATAATTAGTAAGAAATCGCTGGTCTTAACTGCTATTTGCTGGTCGATAGACTCTAAAACGACCGTCAAAACAGCTTTGGAAAACCTTTTCATCTGGGAATATCACACTGCCCCAAAACTCAGGAAGATGATTGACGTATTGTTGGGGAAATTCAAGCGCCACCTTCGGTTTTCCTCACTAAGGACTTCCTTTTCTACAACCACATAGCTTTTAGGTGATGGCTTTTGACTCTTTCTCTTGCAGTATTCCAACTTGCAAGAAATGCTGATTCTCTTACAACGTCCTTAAGCTTTGTAAATGGCTTTGCATTTATAAAATTCATAAGAACCCTATCTTATAGCTCGTTTGAGGCTCTTGGAGCATCACTTGCAATACACCTGTCCACGGTATGCTGAATATTCCATTTAAGCTTTAAACGTCGTGTTGATATACGTTGACCGCTTTGGCAGTTTCTCTGACGGAATAACCTTGTTCTAAATACGATGAATTCTGCATTTTGATGTTAAAGTCCGGATGCGGCATTATAAATACACACAACTAAAAGGAACTGAATTGAACGAATTAAACTTATAACAAAAAGTTAAATCGAAGTAATACTCGCGAGCATAGATCGAACTAATACGAAGAAGCACTAACAAGTAACATAATTTTAAAATCACACTACCATCTGTTTTGTTAAAAAAGAATTATCTCTACATAACATCAAACAAGTAAAATACAAATATATTTTTAAATGAAGCTGTCTATTCAAGACGTTTTTGTTGTTTTACAACACAGTCATTAATATTAATCGAAATATATTCGAGATTTTTTTCATCATAAATTAATTTGAAGTGGTCACTAAAGAAAATTGTTGCTATCGATCTGAAAAGAACATTTCTGATGACAAATGAGAAAAACAGAAAACTTTAATGATCTAAAGAAATGCCCTATAAAGCAAATTTAGACTGTAGGTACTATGAGTGTGCTTAGTAAAGTCCAAAGGATTGTCTGTTCGGTCATCACAGGAGCCATGTCCTCAACGCCGACGCCAACGGCTGCTAAGGAGACCATTCTTGAGCTTCCCCGCTGCTGTTGTAGGCGTTGTGGTCTGAAGCAACCCTTCAGGCTTACAGAGCAAAATGTATGGATGCAAGGGCTTCTTCACCAAAGTCGGAGGCCACACCAACATCTTCAACTACATCGAATACACAGTACCATTATCCGTAAAGGCAGATAAGATCCCGCTCCTTTTTAGCTTCTCTGTGAGATACAGCGTGGATATCTCCAGCAGGGAAACTGTCATAGCAATATTCGCAAACTACATCGAGTCTACCCGTTGATTCGTCGAACCTCGAACCGCCAATGGCGCAGCATGAAATCTGGAGGGACGGAGAGCGGGACGGCATAGTTTTTAGCCTAGGGGCCTCTCCCACCATTCTCCAGACCAAAATCATTGCCATCCAGTGCTGAGGACATCTCAAACCGCCTACGCAAGAATGGAAGGGTAGAAATCATCTCCGACAGTCAGGCTGTGTTCAAAGCATTGCAGGCTGTTAGATTTGACTCTGAGTGTACTAGGTGCCGCAGAAACTTAACAGCTGCGGACATCAAAATATAACATGAAATTGGCGTCAGTCATTTTGGGATGGAGGCATGAACTAGCTGACACGTTGCAGGGGCGTCAGCCTCTGCGTTTGTGGTCCAGAACCGACGTTGTTGGTCATGTGGCAGCATCAAACGTTGTTAGGTTGTTGCTAGGCACTGCTCCTTTTGGAATGGACTCGCCGGAGCCAGACACTGTAAAGCCCCAGGGCTCAATCTGACATGAGGGCCGTCTTTAGACAGGACAGATTGAGATTACTCACAGGAATCTTAACAGGGCACTGCGCACTAAATAAGCACATATACCGCATGGGACTGCGTAAACTCTTCCCTATGCAGGAAGTGTGGGAGTGCGGAGGAAACTCCTGCTCACCTTCTTGTCAACTTTCCGGCCAGTGGCGATGGGAGAGCAGGACGTACGTTGGGACGATCGTGTTATAGTTAACTGCACCTGAGTGAGAGGAACTACAGGGATTTAGGGCACAACTAGGTCTTTCTGGAAGATCGCCTTCTTACACAGACAACAAAAAACGTCCTAAAAAAATTTTGACAATTGTCACACATTCTCTTACTCCCCCTGATTAATATCACTAGATCAAAAAGAATGTAAAGTAAGTAAAGAAACCGTCGTTGAAAAACAACAACGGCCTACAAAATATATTTCTTTATTCAGGCGGGGACGAGTTCAGTTTTATTAAATCTACACTTACACTCGTTAAAATAGCCCTACTGAATGTACGTAAATTATATTTACAATTAGGCCATAGTATTTCGTTCAGTGACTTAAAAACGCATTATACAATTAGTTAATACATTATTGCTTTTTGGGTCATAATAATAATATTAATTTAGGTAAAGAGTTGTGTGTTGGAATATGTCTGCGGCTAGAATTGAATTCAATACTTTTGGCATGTATTTTGCATAGATAAGTTAATGGGCTCTGTAAAATAGCAGTTGCGCGAAAACAGTATTATTGCTGCATATCTGCTCCACACTTTTCATCCTAAATGGAGTGTTATCAGAAATAGTCGATCCTCAGCGATTACATAAAATTGTCATTAATCAACAGAATATAATACACGTCCTGGGCATGAGGTCGGTTTCAAATATTTCCATTGTACCGATATAATTTTCTATATTCCAATGCCGTATAACTTTTGAATCTGAAACTACTTGATTGGTTAGTTTCTTTATACTTTCAATCAGAGTATGTATGGCGACTTAATGATATAAGAAAGGTATTGCATCCACCCCAGAACCAGATGTGATTTATTATTGCTTCGAAATGATATTATACCATCATACAAAACCGCCAATGTGCGCTCGCTTAGATTGACCAACTGTAAATTACTTCATTGTTCGCTCTCCGTCGTTTAATGTATTGCCAGTGTTGTTATAGACAGCTGCGTTTGCATGAATGATTGATATTAATGTGATAATTGACACAGTGCAGAGGAAATTGTGGAGCACACTGCGTTTAATATCCCCAAACACCCCTAAATATCATTTATTACGAAAATAGGATTAACCCAGATGCTGCTAGAGAAACGTTAAATTATTCTTATAATGTCAACGCTAATCCGTTGACTGCTTTACGTCCAAAAAATACCTGGGGATATAATAGACGCAAAACTCGTGACATATTAAAATACTTGTATTTTACTTGAAAATATTTTGAAGGTATACATAATAAAATATGCTAGAGGTGTGCCAATCTTCAAAAAAATTGTAGCTGTGAGAATGAGCAAAGATTTCTTACATGTGTATTTAGATGATCAAACTTATCGTTACTTAGAATTTGGAAATAACCAATTTTTCTATTGCGCCAATTATTTATACCCAAAAGATAGTTATGTGACGTAGGCTAGGAATAATACTTATAACAAATATTGTTACTTAAATGATGTATAACAAACGATAGAACATCCTCTACATAAAATGTTGAAATAGAGTTTGAATGTGAAATATTAGAAGATAAATACATTTATTCTAAAAACTCTTTTGCAGCTGGCCTTGGCGCTATTGTATACGCCTTATGTAGCGACCCATCATATCCCACACATGATCGATTAGGTGAAGCCAGTTTAGCGAGCAGATCAGAGGAGAATTTCGCTTCTCTTATGAAGAATTCTGACATATATTATCACGATTTTTTATGCAGCAGTTATTGAGAAGATTCAGCCTTGTTGACTGACCTCCTTCATGGTATTGCATTATTTTTTTGGCGCGTAGTTTATAAGTACTAAGAGACCAACCACAAGATCAAGAGCAGGGATAGTAGAGGCACCAAAGCTCCAGTAAGGTCCGTAAGTATGACCGTAAATGCGTATGGGAATGGGAGTCAGGCCCAAAAACAACAAACGTCAAATGAACGTTGGGTGGAGTTAGCTAATCGCCAAACGACGAATACATAAAATAACGACACAGCCAACCTAAATTTCCGAGAAGAAAAACAACAAGCAACTAAAAATAATACGAACGAAATAGCTTTAGAGGTAATTGGAATATTACAACCACGTTAGCTTTCATTTAAAAATGTATACAACCAAAGTTCTGAGTTTTTATATAATATATAAAATAAAATGAATAGGAAGGCGTAAAAAAAAACTGATTGTTGAATTCGGTGTGCACTATAGTGTGGATGACAATGCTGAGGGAGAAAATGAATATAGTTGGTACTACTATAAAACCACCGCTCGTTAACTGTGATTTATTGGTGTTTATTCAAGAACTGAAGGGACTGTCAGCTGCCAATGCTAAAAAATTGGATTGATTTGTAGGGTAGTATGGTGATGTAATTTCCAGATGGGTTTTCAGCTTTGTACTGTGCGTTTGTATATTATGACCTGCGAACTAAACACGAGCA
The DNA here is from genome assembly GCA_004143645.1 of Protaetia brevitarsis. Classification (NCBI taxonomy): domain Eukaryota; kingdom Metazoa; phylum Arthropoda; class Insecta; order Coleoptera; family Scarabaeidae; genus Protaetia; species Protaetia brevitarsis. The sequence goes on from RXPK01000105.1 coordinate 1,032,558, forward strand.
ATTTGAAGGAATGGATGTCATATACAAACTTATAATTTTATTATACTTACATAATACATACAGCATTTCGTTTTTGATTATCTGTATTCAATGAATTTATCTTTTCATACATATTTGCTTTTTTATATCTCTAAAATTAAAATTTTTTACCGGCTACTGTAATTTATACTAATATAAAACTACATTTTCTGAAAATCACTAATCCTAAAATAAGCGAGTGAGGTAGGTCTAAGAGCACCTATTGCTTTTTGATAGAGCATTCAATTCTACATGACGTGCGGTAAAAATATACAGGGCCTGCCATTTGAAAAAAAAATTGCTTTTAATACTAAGTTACCCCAAATCACTGTTTACTTTTTATTCCTTAATTAAATAGTAAAGGACTCACATTCTCCACAGTCAACATAAAAACTCTTTACTTTTTACTGTATAATTGTCGTACGCATTTAACGCATCATACTTTTTTGAGCTTCCTTTCACAAACACCAAAACAACTCTGAAATGGTAAAGTGCACTAAAAGTGTAATAAATATTGTCTTCTCACAAAACAGTTTTCTGAATTTATATCTGTTTAATTTTATCGTTTTAAATTTTATTTTTTGGTAATTGTAATTGTCTTCTAATTATTTTTAATATGTGTTATTTTCCATTTAGTTTTATATTTTTTGCCTCTGCTATTAGACTCTGATGATGGTTAGTCAGCCGAAACGTGTCAGCCAATATAAGTGTCCGTAGCTTTGATTGAATTTTTTACCTATTGGTTTCTTTATCATTAAAAAATATAGGTTCCTATTTATAATATCAAAGTTAGCCATGATTTTCTATGTAATTGGAAGCGCGACATGGATGAAGTTATTTTTTTCTAAATTCATCTGTAACGGAACGGCTTTTCTTGTCTGGAAACTCTTTTGGGGATGGCCAGCCCAAATTCAATTAAGACAAAGCCAAATTCCGTCTCACAGAAAACCCCTCCTGCTCTTTTGACCGGCGAGCCACTGCTGGGAAACAATTTTTGTTCGGTAGCGAATGGTTTTAAATATTTTAGCCAAAGATGTTTCCCAACGGTGTTTTCCTCCGTCAGTCGAAGCAGGGCCGTTAGTTGGTCTAAAGATTGACGACTTGCCCACCTCGTCGGCTTTCTCTTACCGATGATAACTTCCTCTCCAACCCCTTACTATGGGTACCAAATAAAGTTCTACCGAGTTTGGTAAGGTTAAATAATAGAATGATTAATTTTTACACTAATATATTGAATAAATTTTGTGACAATTGAGTTAAACTAACAATCTACAAATTTAATAAAATAACAAGCAAAATACAAAACGAAACCCAACTGTTTAAATGAATTTTTAAGCTTTTCTTGATAATGTTGATTAACTTAAATTCTAGTAATTCTTACTTACAAAATTATTTATTAAGGGAGAGAGAGAGAGAGAGAGCGAACGAGTTACGGTTTTATGTATTTGCGATGGTTAGTTTTAAGCAGAAATTTTGAACATCTTACCGGCCGATGTGGGTAATTAATTCTTCCAGTAATCCAAACTATAAGGCACAAAACTTACACAATACTCACAAAAATTTAAACAAAGAAAAGGGGGAATTTAAACGGATTTAGCACAAAATCACTAATCACCTCTCGAGGTAAGCTTTTGCTTCCTGTTCTCGAATTTTTAGGCTTATTTTAATTGCAAAATTTTAAGAGGATTTTAATTTTGTTAACTTTAAGATATGGATACGCCCGAAAGAAAATGGGGACGCGTGCTTATTCCTGAAGCTAGATCGAAGAACCGTGGACTAATTAATTCAAAACAGCAATGTTAAGGGTTTTTATAAACTTTGGTTGTGACGTCATTTCGCACCGATAACTAGTATCGCTTCTCTTTACAGGAGGGCGCAAGAATGATCGAAGGCGTTATTTTTTTTATCTTCATACGCCCTTCTTGAGAGTAACGTGGGATCCGCTGGTCAGCATTTGTAACATACAATAGACAAAGAAGCAGATAATATACAAAGTAATACCATATTATCTTAATTACGCGAGTCTTTAAACGAAAATAGATTATTATTTCATGTGAAATAGACGCTGCTTCAGCAAATGCCACGGTACCTATTATCAACGTATTAATAAAATGAATTTAAATACTTTGTATTATACAAGATAGAATTTCGAATTCTTACACATCATATGCTATGCTTCAAGTTTTAAGTTTAAAAATCGAAATGTCATTGCAAAATAAATACCGTCGAAATATTTCGCATAAATCCAGGTAGTAATGAAGACATTAGATATACTTATATAAAACAGTTTCATAAGTTTTCGCAAAGTTACATACTAGCGAGCAAATACGTGTTGATCTTCCAAATCGACGTCATTTTTGAATGTTTAAAAATTAAATTAAATATGGGATCCCACAAGATGCTATTGATCATCTCATTCAGAGCATGCCTCACAGAGTTAGACAGTTAGTAAAAAACAATCGTGGTGATGTGACATTTTGTTGATATTTTTTTTTTTAATTGTTATGATTTACTACTGAAAACTAGTAGTTATGATTTATTGTTTGAAACTTCAGTTTGTGACTCCTTCAAGCTGTTTTTTTTTTTTGGCACGTAGTTTAGTTTCATTTACGTTTCTGAAGGTTTATTGTTCGAACCTATCTCTCATTTGTAGGTATATTTGGTTACTTGCATAAATCATTAATAGTACTGTCAGATTTTGAGTTCACACAATCAATCTAAAATCACTTTAAATTTGCAACGCACAATTCGAACCTGCAGAATATTATTGCACTTCCCATTGCATTTAAGTTTCACACATGAACGCACTATCTAGCACCGGCAGGTTGCGGCATGATATTTAGGTAGTTAATAGGGTAGTACGCATTTATGAATAAATATTTTATGCTCGTTAGTAGTCGGAATTAGTGTTAAATTGTAGTTTTTAGGATGGTTAGGATATATAAATAAATATTTAAGATATGAATTTTTAGTTTAATTACTATTGGTTAGAATAATTAGAATTAAGTTATTGTTAAGTATTAGTACAGGTACTGCTGTTGTTTTGTTTGTTTTTAGATGATTACTGCTATCCTGTTTGAATTTAAAATTTATGATGTGTGAGAAAGGGAACAGTTACCTGTAGGTGGTACAAATTTAGGAGACGCTGTCTCCTCAAAACTCAGTAGGATAACAATAATTTACAGACTATCAGTAACAAGAGCTGGGACCTCCATGGGCGCAAATATAATAACAATTGATAGCTGATTGATTTACGATTCTGTGAACTAGTCACATTTTTGATTTTTCACATATTTCAGCGCATTCACATAATTACGAGGCCTCTTGTATTATATTTTTGTTATTAACACTCTTAGGAAAATTATTTAGTTAGAGTAGGAACGGTTCCATTATTATGGAATCCATATAGTTCTTAGAATAGGTAGCCTCGTATAGTACCTTTAGATGGAGCACAGGGTTAAGGCGATTTGTAATTGTTTAGCTTTTCATGCCTGTCCTTTATTATTTCATACGAAACAGCGCCAAGCTATGCAAATTTCGTCGACAGCTTTAAAAAAAAGAAGGGATAACCTAAAAAAGAAAGGGTCGCGGTAATCTAATTTAAACTTAGCGGAACATCAAATTATTAAAAACCCAACTGGGATAGCTTTCAAGTTTGCAAGCTTGCAAGTTAATAGGCAATTATCGTCTAAAAAAAAAAGTAGCTGATGTATATAAGTTTATGTAAATACAACGCAATAAGAAATTCCATTATTCAGGGAAAAAAAAACGCAAAAAAGAAAGGCACAACAGCAAGGCTTACGTTTAAATTGTACTTCAATTTAATATCGGGAGTTTATACAAAGCACTACGTCATATTCATGAGAAAAGTCGGTAACGGACATGTTAAACAAATCAGAAATAGATAGAACTATTCGTGATTTGAAATATTGTCTAATTTTGGTATAAATGGATACTATTTAAAAACAAAAAAGAATTTTTGGTAGGCGTTTTTAATTGCAAACAGTGTATGTTGAAAGCTTTTAACATAGCAAGTTTGCATTCATTGTAAATTTGTCGATTAATTTTCGGGGAAAGAAAGATATATCTGAAAAAGTGATATTTTTACATGTCAAGATTTCGATCAGTTGATATGGATGATATTTTATAGCCTTGAATACCAGTTATTCTTCTTACATACATACGCGAATTATCTACAACCAAAATTGACATGCCAAATTGATTATTAAAAGAAATGCTATTCAACTCTATAATTAGGAGCAGCTCCTCCCACAAAAAGGTTGAACTGTACATACAACTGTGTTTATTGGGGGTAATTTTATTCATGCCAGCCGAAGGAGCCCACATACGTAATGTTAACTCGTATTTGATAAATTCATCTTTTATGTCGGCTATTGATTTGGTAAATTGTCTATGAAAGTTGTTTTGACGACTTCGATTTATTATTGTTAGTTTTCAAATAAGGGTATCTATTCAGTTTAAGGCGCAAAAAGTTTGCGTCAAAAACCACAAAGGGAAGCATTTGTGTTTATCTGATATTCGCCTCTTATAACATATGTATAAACATATTTTTCATTGAAATCTCGCATAACTAAAATACATACAGTTACGGGCAAATGTCATACGCATATTCTTTCATAATAAAATTAATAAAACATTTCAATTAAAATTTTGCATAACTTTAATTTTTTTTATTATCTCTCAATACTTCCTAAATAGTTAGCTTTTCATTGCTTTTTTACAACATAATACTGAAAAATAAGTTGGAATTAACTCTTGTCTGGGATTGTCTCGACACTAATATTAGGTCTCCCTTATATTTTTAATAGTAAAAAAAATTAGAACACTGAATGGTTGAAATGAAAGCAGTAAATGTTGCAGAAATCACGGCATGCTTATAAATCTGATGATGCCATCGGTAAATATGGGAATAATTTTGTGTTTCAGCACGATAACTGTCCCGTGCAGAAATCGCAAATTGTGCAAGAATGGATACGTTCCGCAAACATTTATTTAACAATTATTGACTTGGTCTCTAAATAGTCCGGACTCAAGTCCTATTGAAAATGTTTGAGCTGCAGTAAAGCAGAATATATATTTATACATATTGCTGTGGCCTGGCACCCCGGTTTTTGTAAATTCAGTGTTCCGATTTGCCTTTGTCAATGTTGCGAGAAATTTCAAATTGTTTTATTTTGGATAAGAGTTAGTTAATGAATTAATTGTTTAATTTATTTATTTGAGTGTTCAGGTTGTTTAAATTAATTTCACTCTTTAATATATTTGTATTTGCTCATGTAGTTTATGTCCTTCTTAGAAGAATTCTTCTTCTATGATCTTTGCGCGTTGCGTTGCACGCAGCTGTAGGATTTTTAGTATGTATGCGTTTGTTTAATCCTGAGGGGCCAGTTCTTTGACGAGATGCCGGTGTAAGTAGACGTAAATTTATTTTGTTAGCTGCCATTTTGGTATTTCATTTGTATTTAAAGATTTGTTTCATTAATTCTGAATTTTATCTTCCATCAAGGAACTCGCTTAGTAGTAATTGGTATTATATTCCTGTGTACACAAATTAGATATAGGATCATTTATTATTTAAGTGCAGGAAGATATATTAAGTTTAAAGAGTTAATTTTTTGTTCGTTTTTTAAGTTTGCTGATTTGTATTTTATGATTAATCACCTCGGGTTGGGTGAATAGAAGCTTTGTGCTTGTAATTAAGTTTTTTTATTATTAATTTACTTGAATTGTCCACGTTTAATTTAGTGTGGTTAATTTTGAAACCACGTGGATTTGATTGTTATAAAAAAAGGACTATCTTTCTGAACTATTTTACCTTTTGCTTTGTTAAAGAATTTTGCATTGTCCTTTTGTAAATTAGAGTCTAACGCAGTTTTTGATTTCGACCAGGACCTTTTGTCCAAGGTTTTTTTTTCTGCAATTTGTTTTTGCTAAATGCTTTTTTTTTCCTTTTTTTATATAATAAATTCTTGTTTGTTAATTAACGTCATTAAAAATTCTGTTCTTTTATTTTTGATTAAACCTTTTTCAATTTTTGGGGATTTTAAAGAAACTCAGATTTCTTTCACCCACTTTTACTTTTCGTGATTTGTTTTAATTTGCGAGGGTAACCCTGAGTTTCATTGTTCTTTTGCGCCCTTTTATATTTTTATCCGTTGAGCTAGCTAACTTAATTTTCATTTTTAATTCTTTTTGCATTTTCTTTTGTACCTTCAATACACAGCAATATGTATATTGCTATTTTTCTTTTTGGCCTATACCATCTATCTTACTTTTAATCGTGGACGAATTAATAAGAGGCCTATTTGACTTGTATCCAAAATTTTATTGCTCTTCCTTACGTTATCAATTTCTAATTTCCACACATGTTACATGTTTCGCCGAATTTCGCCTTTTTCAGCGGAATAAAATTATATGAGTGAAATACTTAAAATAAGATTAGTTAGGTCATGGCTCTATATTGAAATTTATTATTATTAAAATTTAAACTCGAATAGGTAACATTGTTTAGTCAAATTTAAAATATTATGAAAGTAAAGTTACATTATTACGTTGGATAAGAAGAGCAATAACATTTTGAGTACAAGTCAAATAGGCCTCTTATTAATTCGTCCACGAGTAAAAGTAATATTTATACATATGAAGGGTGCACGGGAATAACGATCAAAGTCCATATTCATACATTAAGAGATAAATGAATTTTAAAGTTTGACACTTAAAGGTTTAACACGAAACTACATTATAACAACTTGATTTCTACGGACTACGACCGTTTTTGAAATAATTTGAACGCGCATTATTATAATACTCAGAATTTCCTACAAAATGGCACCCTTATCTCATTTTCACAAAAAATGGACTTTGATCGTTATTCCCGTGGACCCTTCATATGTTAAGACTTCATTCGAGAAAATGCAGATAAACTATGAGAAACTTCTAGGAAGTAATCGAAAATAATGGGGACTGGAGACATTGGATGCTTCAAGATTGAAGAAAAGAATTTATGCAAATGTTATAAAGATATAGATAAAGCAATAAAATAAATTTATAGTGAGAACATTTTGTTATTACAGTATTATATGTATATATGTATGGTACGTTACTAGCAAAATATGTCATTGCATTTACTATTGAAAACTATATATTTTATTTATATTCAAATCTACTTATTGCTAAATGTTACAATTAAAAACCACGAAAATGAAAGAAAGAAGCTTGTCTATCCACTATATTCCATATTGGCCATATATATGCGAAATAAGGCATTCTAATAACTCAATGAGAATACTGAGAAAGAGAAAATCTATTTTACCAAGGAATACATAAAAATATTATTTCAACGCCTGCTTGTTTATGCCTTAATAACAAAAACTAAATTATAAAAACAAGAAATCCTGGGTCGGATAAATACACAACGAATCATACATAACATCTGTTTACACCGATAAGCTGCAGTCGTAGTAAAAGCTATAGTCCATCCTAAATGCGCTAACTACATACATTTTCGCGTAGGTGGTTAACTTTTTTGTTGATAGATACATGAATTAACTAATGCTTCCTAAGTAATTAGATATTTTAATTTATTATAAAGATTAGTGCTAATGATTTCGATGATCTTCCTCAGTATGATACATTGAAATTGGGAAGTATAAATTACAGTATCGTTAAGTTAATTATATTATATTTTATATATTATGTATATATAATATAATGTAAATAATAATTGAGCAATACTAAAATTCATGGTTTGTAACATCAATTTTTGGCATCTGATGAAGGTTAGAATCGAAAACCGGAAGCACTTATTTTAATGGTAAATTAAAATATATGATTATGTGGTATGTATGAATATCATGCTGTAAGCTATCTAATTCTTTAGCAACATTACTAAAAAATATCCACCATTCGACCGACTCGTTATCTCTGTTATCTGTTTCGCGCGCGGCCAGTTTAACTCCTTACCTAATACCCTAACTTCCGTACGCCCCCACCACTCAACAGTGAGTAGACATTCAAATAAAACATGTTTCGCTGTATCCACCTTACCACATTCACAATGCGAATCATTAACCCTCCTAATTTTAATTAAATATGAATCAAAATTACCGTAACCCGTTATTAATTCTATCATTTGATACGATAAATTAACCCTCATTTCCCTAAAACCTGTAACGCTACCGATAAATTTTCCTAGTCCATCTCCCATTTAAGGTATTGTCCCACATACTCTGCCAATCATTATCAAGTTTATCCCTAAACGCTTTTTTAACTACGCTAGCCGACAGTTACGTATACCTTATTGTCGCACCATCCCCCAGACACCGCATGTGCTGGCTTCGCTGATTGATTCACCCCCTCATTACTGATTGCCCCCAGGTGAGCCCTAATCCGAAACAGCTACACACTCTCTTCACGTGATATATTCTATATATAAGTCGGATCGGTCGGATTTTTTAAATTTCCTAACGCCTCTAATGCAGATAAATTATCAGCTATAATTCGCACGTCCTTTATTAAGTTCCCATTCGTGCCCAATATAACGTACTGCCTGATTTATTACAACTACTGCCTGGCACTTATTGCAATGATTCCCTATTGATGAGGTCGGTTTTAAATATTTCCATTGTACCGATATAATTTTCTATATTCCAATGCCATATAACTCTTGACTCCGAAACTACTTGATTGGTTAGTTTCTTTTATTTGGTTTTGAAGTAGTCGTGTATCTCGGCATCAGAGTATGTATGACGACTTAATAATATTACAGTGGGATGGATGTAAGAAAGATATTGCATTCACCCCAGAACCACATGTGATTTATTATTGCTTCGAAATGATGTTTTACACCATATCACAAACAGTCAATGTGCGCTCGCTTAGATTGACAACTGTAAATTACTTCATGTTTCTCTCTCCGTCGTTTCAATGTATTGCCAGTGGTGCAAAGACCAGTTGCGTTTGCATGAATAATTAATATTGATGTGATAATTTGACATAGTGCAGAGGAAATTGTGGAGTACACTGCATTTGATATCCTCAAACACCCCTAAATTTCATTTATTACGAAAATAGGATTGATCCAGATGCTGTTAGAGAAACGTTAAATTATTCTTGCAATGTCGACATTAATCCGTCAACTGCTTTACGTCTAAAAAATACCTGGCGATATAATAGACGCAAACTCCTGGACATATTTAAAATACTTGAAATATTTTTACTTTAAAAATATTTTGAAAGGATAGATAATACAATATGCTAGAGGCGTGCCAATCTCCAAAAAAAATTGCAGCTTTAAAAGTCAGTAAAAATTCTTGTACGTATATTTAGATGATCAAACTTATTATTACTTAGAATTTGGAAATAATCAATTTTTCTATTGCGTCAATTATTTATACCCTTACGTGATAGTAGGCTAGAAATAAAACTTAAATATTATTACTTAAATGACGCATAGCAAACGATTGTTGTGCAGGTATATTTGGAACACCCCCGCACATCATTTTTTAAACATTTGAAAATGCTGTCGATTTGGAAGATAACACGTATTTGCTCGCTAATATGTAACTTTGCGGAACATATCTAATATTTTTCATTACTACATGGATTTATGCGAAATATGTCGGTAACCAATTTACCCTGAAGTAATACAGGTGATCCGTGGTACCCTTCCATTGGAAGTTCTTGAATTTACAACGATATCTCGATTTTGAAGCATAGTTAGCTACGATGGGATAACCTCGCAAAAAAAGGGGGTGGAATGCCTTTCGTAGGGCCTGAACCCTTTTGCGGGTTAAGTAGCAGTAGAACACTGAAGAAACTAAAAATGGAAATGGAGCAGAGAAAATCCAGTTACTGGGAAAATCTCCAGGGAATGAGGCAAAGTAAAATTCTTCTGGGAACTTATAACCAGAAGAGGTTTACAGAATGCATCAACCTGAGTAAGAACAATGTTCGCATATTAACAGGAATACTTTCAGGCCATTGTAGACTGAAAGGACACCTGAGTAAGCTTGGATTGGAAAAAGATCCTGAATGCAGATTTTGTGTGGAACAGGATGAAACATCCATCCACTTCCTCTCAAACTGCGTAGCACTGTGCAACCCGAGGGCATTGTACCTGGGTGCATGCGAAGAAGGAGACTTACCTAGACTGGGGCCCTCTGACATCCTACACTTTCTAAAAGGAATAGGATTGGAAGGCCAGCTGTAAAGCAGCAAGAATAGGGGACACAATAGATCTTTTAGGTCGCAGTGTAACACCACCCTTCGATTACATACATACATACATACATACATAGATAGCTATGATGTATTTAGAAAAAAATAACTTAAACTTTGGAATGTATTGTAATGTAATGTAATATTAGATTTGGAATTCATTATGTATTTATTTATTATAGGATTTCAGTATTTGCATAAACTTAAAATATATAATTTATATTATTTTATAAATGAAATTAATGTTTAATTTAATACAAACAAAACATATAACACTTTACAAATGTTGATATTTCAAAATTTTGAAGTCATTTAAAATTGTCAAGATAAAATATGATGTTTGGGAGGCTGTGTGCAATTCATCGGATATGTGTGTTCTGATGCACATGGAGATGAATAAAAAGTGATTTTATTATTGATTAGTTACAGAAAAATTATTGATTGATTTGAAAGATATAATAAAAGTTCTAAAAATTAAGAACATATAATATAAAGAAATATTAAACGGAAGAAGATTTGATTCAAGGTCGGACTTTAATATTTATTTTTATTTGATTGCAAAATTTATCTATTTACATACACACACCGTACATAAAAATTTCGAGCTAGTAGGGATTGAAATAGGGTTTTGTCAAGAATTTGTAAATGAAATAGTATAAATTATATTTAAATTATAAATATTCAACATCAATTAATATTTTTTTATTATTATATCAAAATTTTGGATATTGATAACTGTGGAATCAAACGTATGTCTTAGACAACCGGATTTACAAAATTAAATACGCCCTGAGAGAGAAAAGAGTAACATTACAGTATATTTCAATATCCCTAAACCCTCTCCAAATGTGCCTATAATATTTTTATAACCAATACTTTTAATTCGCCTACTCTAGTCGCCTTTCTAAATCGCCCGGTTCTAATCTAATTCCCGTTGCCGCAATTAAACCCTAAGACCCTATTTTATTCACGTCTCCACGAAATTTAAGTTCCTTCAAACGTAAATCTACCGGTAATATACCCGAAATAACGCACGCCACATCTACCGAAGTAGATGAATACGCGTTTGCGACCATAATCACTAACAACCTTCGGACTTTATTTTTTATATTTATATTTATTATTTTTTTGTTTCTTTAATTTTGCACACATTCGCCCATATCGCCCTACGTACAAAATTGCCAATTTTATAGTGCTCATGTAAATAGTACCCGCCGCGTTACTGTTTAAACCTCATTTATTATTCATTTACCTACCTTTCTCGGACGCATACTGAATATTTGCTTTAAGATTTAGAGTTTATCATCCAAAATGACCCCTAGATGTTTGACAAATTCTTTGGAATAAATTCTACTCCTCCTCTCTCCTAATTTAAATGTAGGCCTTAGCTGGCTCGGTTTGCTAACAGATACCGCCTCTGATTGTTCGCATTAAAAATTAACTAAATTTCTATTTAAAGTATCCGCTAAAGGCTCATTAACTCTATTTTTTATTGCTCTGCTTTAACTAATAACGTAGTATCGTCCTGCGTACACGACTATCTCACAACCCCCCGGTAATAAAATTTGGAATAGACTATCGTATAAGGTGTTCTAATTACCTCGACCCCGATTGAGAACTCTGCGGACAATTCTTAGTAATTTCCTGTGTAATACTAACAAGGGAACACCGGCGGGTGTCCCCCTCCGATTTCGATGAAACTTAACAGATCGAAAGAGTACCTTAAAATAAGAGACACGTATTTTTCTTTATCGGCGTATCCACACGATTTTGGGGTACAGGCCCCTCCAAAGTTTGGATGATTTTTAAATTTTTGCAAATATTTCCTAAATTATAACAGATATTAAATTTTCTTCTTAATATAATTTGCAGCATATTGCATGGCCCTAAGGGTGGCGTCGTCCGTATTCGCAAAAAGTTAATAACGGGGGGCGGGGTACCCCGTACCCCCATTTTTTTTACATTTTTTTTCCTTTTCTTATTCATCAAAAGAAGGCCGATTTTACGTAGAATACGATGATGTATAACAAGTTTAGAAAATTAATAATTGTAAAAATAGAAAAATAATAATAAACCTTCAAAATTAATAAACTTGTCTATGATATAAATCAAATGAACTATAACAGAATAAGTTTTTATCCTTAACATAATTTCCAGCATAATATATGGTCTCAATGTAGATATCTTCATAAAAAAGCTAATAACGGGGACGGGGTACGCATACCCCGCATTTTTTAATAATAAGTTTATTCATTATTCATCAAAAAAGACCACTATTTTTAGTATTAAAGGAGTCTACGAATACGTTTGGACCTCGAGTTGCGCAATCATTGTTTCGACCTGAAAAATGTGTATATTTCTTCTTCGGTATCTGGTAAGCTCACTTCAAATCATTTCAAAACCTGGCTAACGGATGTTTTTCTCTCGAATATCGGGCTAAAGAGTGTCCTTTTGATTGATTCTTGGAGTGGGCATTGTGTTGCCGAACTTCAGCAATTAGTGCCAAAAGACAAAACTTTGAACATTTTAAATATACCAAAAAAAACGACAGCGATGGTACAACCTCTAGATGTATATAGTTTTAGACTGTGGAAAAATTTTGTTAGAACTTTTTCGGATATAGTGATTCTTATGAACTACGACATAGATTTACATCAGAGAAATAATATTATTAAGTTGCAATCCCTAACCCATAATCAGCTTTCTTCCCCAAGATTTTTCGACGTATTCAAGTACTCGTGGTATAAGAGTGGATCAGGAAAGACCTGGGCCCTTTAAAAATCCTGTAGAGTTTTGTTTTAACAAAGATGCGCAGTCTACACCCTTGTGTAGTATTTGCAATAAACTAGCTATTGTGCGGTGTTCATGGTGCAAACAAAATCTGTGTTTTAAACACTTTTACACAGACTATCACTACGGTAATACTTACATAGCTTAATTACTGTATGTACATTAATCTTGTTCGCTATTGCAATACATATATACCAATAATCGCATTACAGTATGTCATGTATTTAAACATTTATAAGCATTATGATGTTTTTCTAATTCTGTTCTATTGTTTCCGAAATGTTATAATCGTTACAAACACATTAGTTATATTTATGTCCATTAATACTTACATTGTACACCTACATTGCCCGAAAAACTTGAAATAAATTAAAAAAATATATGTATGTATTATTATCCTTCGTCCTGTGTAGCAAATTTGTTCATATATACGCACTAAAGGATTATGGTATTCTAAGAATGAATAACATTTTATTAAGGAAATATATAAAACGCATGTCACTAACTGCAGTTGATTAAAACGATTTATATTGCTACCCACCGATAAAAGTTTCGTATAGTATATAGTAATAAGTTAGTAGGCATAGAAAGGTTTGACGCATAGCTTGTCGAGTAGATACAATTCTAAATTAAGAATATTTAAGTAAGGAGAGCAGCGAGTAAACGATTAACAAATAATTGTTGTTAATGTACTATATTATTATTACAATTATTTTTATTATTAATCCTCCAAATTTATTACCATTGTTTTCTATGTAAACGCGATCTTTTTTTGATGAATAATGAATAAACTTATTATTAAAAAAAATGCGGGGGTATGGGGTACCCCGCCCCCGTTATTACCTTTTTATGAAGATATCTACCTTGAGACCATGTATTATGCTGGAAATTATGTTAAGGATAAAAACTTATTTCTGTTATAGTTCATTTGATTTATATCAATAGACAAGTATATTAATTTTGAAGTTTTATTATTATTTTTCTATTTTTACAATTATTAATTTCTAAACTTGTTATAACATCATCGTAATTCTACGTAAAATCGGCCTTCTTTTGATGAATAAGAAAAAGAAAAAATGTAAAAAAATGGAGGGTACGGGGTACCCCGTCCCCCGTTATTAACTTTTTGCGAATACGGACGACGCCACCCTTAGGGCCATGCAATATGCTGAAAATTATGTTAAGAAGAAAATTTAATATCTGTTATAATTTAATATCTGTTATAATTTAGGAAATATTTGCAAAAATTGAAAAATCGTCCAAACTTTGGAGGGGGCTGTACCCCAAAATCGTGCGGATACGCCGATAAAAAAAAATACGGGTCTCTTATTTTAAAGTACTCTTTCGATCTGTTAAGTTTCATCGAAATCGGAGGGGGACACCCGCCGGTGTTCCCTTGTAAGTGTCCCGTTTGTTGATCAACCAGGACCTCAACCATTGGGACACTATCTAAGAAATATCCATCAGCGATTCTAACTAAATTTCCTGGGCGACTTTTACACTTTAATTGTACTATCAAAAATACCTTGAGTATTGAACAATATAATCGTGCTATATACTTTTTCTAATCCGTCTCACTCCAGCTAACAGATATACTCTGTCGGAGTCACATCCATATATTTACCACTTATCGGTTCATCTGGTATTGTTACCGGATGAAAAAGCGTGAAATTTTAAATTACCTCAATTGCGGCAATAAGAGACAGTCTTTGTATAGCACTTAGCATCTTGATCGCTGTCATTTATCGGATCTTTAGTCACTGTACTACTGCTCCTAAAATACGGAAGGTAGTGTATTTATCTCTGTGTATAACCACGAAGTCGTTTTGGTCCTGATATTCTACTTCCCTTTGCTGATTAATTGTTCACGATGTTGAGAGTGGTTTGCGTTTGTATAGTTAATTTACGACAACAAACGAGGTACTACGTGAGTCAGTTTGCTATGACATCACGATCGTCTTGAAATTTTCCTCTTTGACACTTTTGACAGATGAATAAACAAACTCTTCAAAAAATAATTTACCGTTAATATGTAATGACCCGGTATATTCTAAATTATTTTCTTCTTTATGTATTTCCATCTCATTCCTTATTGTATACGTAACGCGTTAGTTTTCGATTCCCGTTCGTCTTAACAATATAAAGTTCTAATATTGCAGCTCATATTAACTCTGACTTGCGACACCAATTTCCGGTATGATCATTCGATGAACGCCAGCACTAGATCGACATTTTTTTTATGTGATCTCGAAAATCTTAGAAAAATCAAAGGTGCTGATAAACATCAATGGTCATCAGATGGAAACCAGTATTGATGTCTTCGGTATGTTGTTTTACGAGAAAATAAAGCACTGTTGTAATGGAAGTAACATCAACACTTGTTTCCACCTGATGACCATTGATGTTGCGCGCTTGCACTTAATATACCTTCACAAAAATTCCTGTACAATTACTTATTTACATTGGCACATACCCTCTACCCTGCATCGAAGAAGGGCCACTAACTAACCAGGATGGATTGCGGCCAACCTCCAACAACAACCACCACATCGTAACTTGTGTTCAGTGTAGTGCAATTAAGAACTTTAAGTAGATATTCAAGAATATGTTATATAATTATAAATAAATAATATTTTATTTAGTATGATTTAAATATTAATTTCCATTATAGTATAAATTGCATATCGCAATAATTCAGCTATTAAGTTAAATTCTTGCCGAGATGTAAGTAATTGTAGAATACAAGGTGATTCAAAAGTAATGGCTACTTGTAGAAATTCACATTTTTTTACAAAATGAGAAGCTATGTAATAATCCGGTATATTCTAAATTATTTTCTTCTTTATGTCTTTCTATTTCATTCCTTATTGTATACGTAAAGGTGTTACTTTTCGATTCTCTTTCGTTTTAACAATATAAAGTTCTAATATTGCAGCTCATATTAACTCTGACTTGCGACCAGTGTTCCCAACCTTTAAGCATAGAATTTCTCACAAAAATTATCAAAAGTTCCCTTTTTTTAAACAAAATTCCCACGAATGCGCAAAACCATGGTACCGATATACAAGATATGGATCTTGCGCACATTCGGATGACGCGGTTGGGATCCAGTCCTGACCAATAGAATAAAAACTGTGAGGCTGTCATAGTCGCACCCATTCTAATTGAAGTAATAAAACAAAAAAACTTCATTAAATTTACACATTACCAATAAATAGAAATGGACAAATATAAATGATTAAATCCACATGTAAACTGGATATTACATTCAAGTGTTTTAAATACCAACTTGAATCTTAATTTTCAAAGAAAATATCACAGAATTAACGTGAACACAGCTGATGACGCGATGGAGCAGCGCACTTTGAGCGGATTTGGATTGGAAGAACATGAACTTGTACCTGGTAAACGTCTCTAGTTTAAGATATCCACAAACGTTGCCAAAAAAAAAAAATTCCCACGAATACCATGCTAATTCCCTTTTTTCCTTCGACTTCAAAACTTCCCACGAGTTGGCAACACTGCTTGCGACACCAATTTCTGGTCTGAACATTCGATGAGCGCCAGCACTAGATCGGCATTTTTTTATGTGATCTCGAAAATCTTAGAAAATCAAACGTTGCTTGCATAAAACATCAATGGCACAGATGGAAACTAGTAATTATATTCTTTCGGTTATATTGTTTTTAAAAAAAATAAAGCATTGTTATAATGGAAGTAACATCAACACTTGTTTCTATCTTGTAATATACGAGGTGATTAGAGTGCCCTGAAAACCTTTCGGCGATGGAAGTTCGGAAATGCGTTCGTGAGAATAGCTCAAAATCCGGGAATGATCCTTATTTACCAATTAACATCTTTTCTTCTGGTGTTTCCCAAGTGATAGTTTTTCTTTCTTTCTTTAATTATATAACACTATTTTTTTTTACTTTTTTTGTATACCTATCGTTAACGTCATTTAGTGTGTGAAATACATAAGTGTAATCGAAAGGTAAAAAGGTAAGTCTGCACAGTTATTCTGACTTGCATTGCTACGGTCTAATTATTTTCATCCTCTTTCGCTTTAATTATATTTTATATTTATATTTCCAAATTAGCAATTATTTTTTTGTAATTTTAATTTTATTCAGAATTATTGTATTTCTTTTTCTATATACATTACTTTTCATGAGTTGGTTACCTGAGTGTTATTTCAATAGTTTCACTTCTCTCCTTTTTTTTTGTTGTTTGGTTTTTTATGCATTTTTCTTGCCTTTTGTTTGTTTCATTATTGCTAAATTTTACAATTATAGTTCACTTAGTTCGTATTCTGGTTTTTTTATAATAATTCAGTTACGTAAAAGTGCTTGTACACTAGGTAGATATTGTCATACTAATTCTACTAGTACTAATAACTAATAATTGGTATACAATTGTATTGCTAATATCGACCTTAGTTTGTTACCACCATTTAACGTCACCTAATATAATTGACCTTTAGTTAATTCAACGCAGTTATAGCTGCTTAAAATCGTCCTACAATTATTGATTTCCTTTATGTTTACATTTATGTGTTTCAGATCGACAATTAGCATACTCTCACGTTAATAATGGATTTCCATCTTAAACTCTCATTCATTTATTCTTCCAGATATTAAGTATATATCCGCTTTTCGGCGTATATAAATCACATGTAGGTTAGATCGTAGCATGATGATCCTTGGTAAGGAGGAACATTGTATGCTAATACCTACCAAGTGTTACACAACGGTTTTTTTAACGTCACCTAATCAGTTACGCTTAAAATATTCACAGTAACTATTAGTATGCAAGTTTCTTCTCTATCCAAACCAATCTCTCTGCTTCACTACTTCTGAATTTCGTTGTCCAGATTATGTTGTTAACAACACAAGTACTTATGTCAAAATTTCCAGACTAATTTAATTCAACCTATATAATATCTTCCACAACGATATGTTTCAACTATTGAAAATGTCTTTTCCTTTAAGGGTAATGTTCAGTGTTAAATGTGATAATATGTTGCCTTAAAAAATGTATATGAAAGAACGACTTCATAAAATATATTTGTATCATACTCACTGTTTTCGTACACGTCATAAATTGTATTTCCAAATTAACACATTAACATTGAGTAGAATAATCAAATTTTGCAACATTTATTTTGTAGACGCCCTTCTTACCTTAGGTGCTCAATAAATGGGTTACTGGGGTTGTTACAAAATCATTATTAACTTTAAAAATTAGCCTGTTGATTTCGATTATTGTGACCTCTTGGTTGTTCATG